>JAXQQM020061283.1:0-48729 GCA_034641835.2 Pinus albicaulis
ATCAGTTTTCACCTTGAAGTGTCTTCCCATTAGGTAAGTTCGCCATTTCTTTAGTGCATATAGTATTGCTAACATTTCCTTCTCATAAATAGGTTTCTGTAAATACTTTCCTTTGATTGGACGACTTTCAAAAGCAATGGGTCTTCCTTCCTGCATTAAAACCGCACCAATTCCATTTCATGAGGCATCACATTCCACAATAAAGGTTTTTGTGAAGTCTGGCGTAGCTAAGACCGGTGCTAGGCACATTGCCTCTTTAAGATGTTCAAAGGCCTTAGTTGCTTCAGGAGTCCATGAAAATGCATCTTTCTTGAATAATGTTGTTAGAGGTGCTGCTATTCTCCCATAATTCTTAACAAACTTGCGATAATACCCTGTTAACCCGAGAAATCCTCGCAACTTCTTTATGGTTGTGGGGACTTTCCATTCCTTAATGGCTTTAATTTTGTTAGGGTCTACTTTAACACCCTCGTGAGATACAATATGACCCGGATATTCCACCTCTTGTACTCCAAAGAAACATTTGGATGTTTTTGCATATAATTGTTTCTCCTGCAATAGTTTGAGCACCCTGTCAACATGTTCAACATGATCCTTCCAAGACCTGTTGTAGATTAGTATATCATCAAAAAATACCAACACAAATTTTCTGAGGAAGGGTTTGAAAATGGAATTCATCAACCCTCGAAATGTAGAAGGTGCATTGATAAGGCCAAAAGGCATGACCAAAAATTCATAATGACCCTCATGAGTTCAAAATGTTGTTTTTGGAATATCTTCGGTCTTCATTCTAATTTGATGATATCCTGAACGAAGATCCAACTTGGTAAAATAAATTTCTCCATGTAATTCATCCAATAATTCATCAATCACAGGAATGGGAAATTTGTCTTTAATGGTGAGCTTATTGAGCTCCCTATAATCCGGAGACATTCGCCATGATCCATCCTTCTTGTGTACCAATACTACAGGAGCAGAGAAAGAACTTTGACTGGGTTGAATTATACCCGCCTCTAACATTTCTGCAATCATACGTTCAATTTCGCTTTTTTGGAAGTAAGGATATCTATAAGGCCTGATGTTTGGAGGGACACTTCCTGGAATCAAATGAATAGCGTGATCATGATCACGAATAGGTGGGAGTCCTTTGGGAGTTTCAAACACCTTGGAATGATTGTCCAAGACTTGTTGGAGATCTGCAGAAATAGATGATTTTGATGTTGGAACTTCTAGTGAGCATAATTGTGCAATTACGCCTCGCTGTTCTTTCTTTAGAAGCTTTGTCATGACATTGGAGCTTATTATCCTTCCTGGCTTCCCCGCAATACCCCGTAATTCGACTTCCTTTCCTTCTGAAAAAAATTTCAAGAAAAGTTCTTGAAAATTAAAAGCTACCGTCCCCAAAGATTGTAACCATTGTACTCCTAGTACAACATCGGCACCTCCCATAGGAATGGCAAGCATTGGACTAGTCAATACATATTCCCCCATGGTTAGCTTGATATTATGGCATTTTCCAGAGCAATTTATAGTTCTCCATTTGCAACCATCACTTGACATTCTGGTGCTGGGTATAGGAAACAATTTAATTCCTTGGCTACCTTACAATGAATAAAATTATGGGTGCTACCTGAATCAATCAACACTATTACCTTTTTCTTCTTTATATGTCCTTCTATCTTGAGAGTTTGAGGAGTGGTAATTCCTGCCAGTGCATTACACGATATGGTCGGATTCATTTCTTCCTCTTCTAGGGCTGGTTCCTGGTGTATATCCTCTTCTTGTTCATTTTCTTCTTCCTCTTCACAATCTATGTAAATAATTTCTTCTCAGCACACTTATGACCTTTAGTGTATTTGCTATCACAACTGTAGCAAAGCCCTTTTGCTCTTTTTTCTTCCAATTGTTGTGGTGTCAACCTTGTAGGTTGTGGAAATCTAGGCGTAGCCACACTTCCTTCTTTATAGAATTGAGTGGTAGGCTTCCTTGTTGCCATAATTTTACATTCAACTTTTCTTGCAAACCTGAATGCCTTCTCCAATGAATCAGGTTCCAAAACGCGAACTTCATGTTGGATGTTATCCTTTAAAGTGCCTAGGAAGAGATCAATCCTGTGTTCCTCTGTAATATCAGTTACCCTTATATTCAATTTTTGGAAGTCCTCAATGTGCTGCCCCACTAAACCCTTTTGTTTGAGATTTATCAATTGGGTAAAGAAGATGTTGCTCTTTGTATCCTCATAATGTGCTATCATTTCCTCCGTAAAAATTGACCAAGTGACAATTTTTTTACGGGAACAAAGCCATCGATACCATACAAATGTATTTTGTTCTAAATGTAAAGTTGCAATGCGTACCTTTTGTGTGTTTTGCACGTTATGGAGATGAAAATATTGCTCCATCTGTAGTATCCATGTTACAGGATCCTTTCCATCAAACTTCCTCATATCCATCTTTGGAATATGGTGGTTCTTCCCGCCAACATTAGAGTTTATGAAATCACAATTAACATTTATTTTGTTCTCATCATGAGGTTCTTATACTATCTTTTCACCATTAGGAAACCTTTCTTGTATAAACTTTGTCAAACCTTCCATGTCTGCTTTTAGAAAATTCTTCATGTTTTCGATTTTCTCATCGATCTTAGCTTCCATGTCATCAATCTTAGCTTCCATGCCCACTTCCATGCCATCCATCTTAGCTTCCAAACCAACCATCTTAGCTTCCACGCCTTTCTTCAAATCATCCATCTTAGTTTCCACGCCTTTCTTCAAAACTTCCATTTCATTTTTTGTTGTTCTTTGCGAGAGCGAAATTTGCTCTTGTAATTTTGATATGTCATGTTGCCATTCTTCATCTTCATGAGTCATAGTAGAGCCTTCTGAAGGCTTACTGGGTGTTGAATTATTTTTAGGGGCCATTTTAGAATACAATACTGATATATATTCTACACTATGCCCTTGGAATCAATTCAACTTGATTCTTCAAACAAGATTTATGCAATTCGGAAAAAAAATACACACCTTTTACTAGCTTTTAGGAGATCGATATTGAAATTGAATTATCTCTGTAATTGAAAATCTTCAATATCTGAAATTCAGCCCTGTAGTAGCCCTCTGAAGCTTCTTTCAAATGCCTCAGGTATGACCTGATTTTTATTCTCCAAGACAAAGTTGTGTCCAATCTCCCACAATGACCTAATTCTGGACTGGTTCAGTAGAGCGAACTTGTACGACTTGCCACGTGTCATTGTTTTGTCCTTTGTTTCTGAAATTGATAGCAAAGAAACTACAGGCCGTGCAATTGTGACTAATTTTGACGGCACTCCAATCCAATCTTCAGAGAGAGAGTTATTGAACTTTTCCCACGATCACCTCTTTGAGATGAAATTCAGGAGCCTGAAAAAGCACTACATTCCACAGATCATATCTCCAAAAATATTGCGAACCAAGCTCTGAAATTTTTTGATGAATTTCCTCAGGATTTCAGCTTCGTACCATATGAATTTCAGATTCTGAACCTTCGTAGAAAAAAAATTTATAGCGCAAATGCCACGATGACCTATTTAGGAGCCTGAAAAAATACCTGACTTCCACAGATCATATCTCCGAAATTATTGCGAACCAAACTCTGAAATTTTTATACAAGCTTCCTCAGGATTTTTTCTTCGCACCTAAAAATTTCAGCTTCTGAAACTTCGTAGAAAAAAAGTTATAGCGAAAATGCCATGATGACCTGTTTGGAGCAGCGAAACCCTAGAATCCAAAGCTCTGATACCAAATGTTGTGTAACCAGCTCCAAAAATAGAAGAAAAGAGATATGAACGCCTTAGAAATAAGCCACTTCGAGGGGGCAACCTCAAATACATTACATAAATGAACAATTCTTGGATGATACAATTTACAAAACCTCCTTTCTATATATAGGAGTCCATGGGGCCATAATGTAATCCTAGTGGGCCACAATGTAATCCTAGCCGAACTAACAATAATAATTTAAGGGCACAATAATAACAAAATGGTGGTTACAAGGGTACAATAATAACAATAAGGGGTTTACACTAACAATAATAAGGGGCTATACTAGTGATATAGGGACCTAACATAGACAAGATCCTCCATGTTTAACTACGCTGTCTAGCCAAGTCATCCATCATGTCTAGGTGCAATGTACACCCTCTCCATCATGTGTGCTTTAATTGCACAACTTCCTCCATCATCTCATCATGAATGCTCTATGATATTTTGTTTGACCTCTTCAAGATCTTAGTTGACCGTGTCAACCTCCATGATCTATCTCATTAATGAGACATGATCTCGAATTCCATTCACATTAGTAGTTTCTCAACTACCTCATTATGTAGATCTAAGCTTAATTAATCCACATTCACACACAAAAAATGGATATTTATTCATCTTGAGGATTATGGCTCCCTCCACCCTTTTATTTACTTAATTCATTAAGAAAATTAAGAACTCTAATATTCCAAATTTTAGGTGAAAATTTGGGAATATTACAATCCTCCCCGACAAAGTGTTGCTTGTCCTCAAGCAACTGCAAAAGTGGATTCTACAGTAACCATCGTCCCGCCAAATGACATCCTCATGTGGAAGGTTTTCCCATCTATCACAATGTGTCATGCATGTCCAACTCCAAAGCTGCCTCTCTAGAATGTCTAGAATGGCTTCCAACTGAAAATGTAGATACCCTTCCTCATAAATGAATCTCCAAGTGACAACCAAATGATGACCAAAGTTCTTGTCTACACATGAGATACATAAGATGAAGTGGTTCATTCCCAAAGTGGAAAGTCCGAATCCATGAATTATCTCTCCAACCTATGATACATAGAGTATATTACATACATCAATGCCCTCATCATTAGCCATGCTGTCCATGTAGGAATCAAACATCACATCATCATAGTGAAAAATAAGAAGTAGAGCCATATGGAAAAACATAAGAAATGTCAAACCATATTCTCCTAATAACAACCAATGCAACAAAGCCTCTTGCTACCATGCTAGATCATCATGAAAACAAGTAGGAGAGCCATACTCTCTCAAAATAAGCCACCATAACAATGCTTCTTGTTTCCATGTCAAGTCATAAATGAGAATATGAGAGCCATACTCTCTCAAAAGTAGCCATCTTAGCAATGCCTCTTGCTGCCATCCCACATCATCATTATACCAAATGTAGTGACCATATTCTCTCAAGAGAAGCCACCTCAATAAGGCATCGTGTTTCCCCATCACATCATCATCATACCATGTACAATGACCATAATCACCCAATAGAAGACAATGATGTAAGGTCTCATGTTGCCATCTTCCAACAGTGTCATGCAATGTATGGGGAGAATTCAGCCCATACTCTCCCAATAGTAACCATAGCAACAAGGATTCTTGCTATGTCCTTGCATTATCATGATGTAAGTCATGGAGCAACAATAAAGTAATGGGCATGTGAGATGTATCATCAACATAATAAAAACAAGCTCCCTTATGCCACATCATGTGAGAGTTATGCTTCCTCCCAAACCCAAGTACATACATGAACATGAGATACATCCCAAACAGAAATGCATGTAAAGACATGAGACATATCCCAAGCAAGAGTAAATACATGGACATAAGATATATCATGAGATTTCCAAACTCTCTCATTAAAAACCAAAGTAACCATGCCTTTTTCTTATGCATTCTTCCAGTTATGTGTAAGGCATGAATAAAAAAAATATGACTCTTTGAGTGGTATCCATACTCACCAAAGAGCAACCAGTGCAACCATGCTTCTTTCTCACCTATGTCATAGATCTACAAGTGGTTGGGCAATCCCTTGCTCCATACTATTAGCCATTCATCCCAATGTGGATGATGGATCTCATTTTGCAAAAACTTGGTATCCTCCCATTGTAATACACCAACCTACTCAAAATGATGAAGAACTTTGCACTCCATGAAATGTTGAAGTGAACCTTCAATGAGATCTCTTAATGAGACCATCTTCTCATCCATGGCCTTCCAAAACCAATGAGGTTCTGGATCTACTATAGGTAGAAGTCTCTCTTTGAGCTGTGAAGTGCTTATCGAGAAAGTGTCATCAAGAAAGGAGAAAATATCTCATATCAAGATGTCTATCATTCATCATCTTAACCTCCATTGCTTCATGAGTGAAGCTACCTTCAGAGTGCTCCAAGAAAAATGGGGCCTCTTCATTATCACTGCTACTAAGTGACAGGGCTGTAGATCTACAGGGTAATACATGCACTGTCTCAAAGAAAGGTACAATATTGATCTCATAACCAGTCACTATACATAGGATCATGCTCATCCCTTCTTATGAAACTCTACACTTCAATTCAAGAGGTTTAATGTAGTCCATCCATGACAAATTGGGATATATTTTCATCTCTTCCTTGATTAGATCAAGGGTCCTCTACGCTATTATATGTTTCTGCTTCAAATAAGAATTTTGTTTTAACCCTTGGTTATGCATTGGCCCTGATGGCATGTCCCCATCGGTTTTAATAAGATATACTGAAACAATAGCCGATGAATATGTATGCATACCTTGGATAAACTGATGTGTGGGAACCTCTTGACAGAACACAAGAGTTCCTCCAACCAAGACAATGGTCTCTCCAACTACTAGTAAGAGAGATGGCTTCTCTTCTACCAATGTACCAATGCTGGAATCTTCCTCCTCTTCCTCATGCATATCCTATATCATGCATGGGAATCTATGTGTTAAGAGCTCAATACTATCTTTCAAAGTTGCAAGTGTCTCTTCTCTAAATGTAAGTACTTTTGCAGCTGGTGGTGAATGTAGTGAATTCTTGTCCAGAGTGAAAAAAATGACATCCTCCTTTGTTTCCTTAGGAAATGTCTCTTTCTGGCCCATATTTGTCTTCTTTACATCAAACTTCTTCCTCAACTTGTGAAAGAAATTTGAATATTTAGTCACCCTTGCATGCTCCATGTGACTAAACCACCAATCATTTTCTTCACCTAAGAGATGTAGTGCTGCAATTTGGGCAACCTCTTCTTCAGCCACAGGATGTAGCACGAAAAATGAATCTAAATCTTTCCTCCAGGCCTTAAAATTTCTTGAGGAAGACCCATAAAATGTAGGCAAATAGAATCTATTGTGACTCTTCCTTCTGTTGCTGCTATAGGATCTTCTTTCCTCCTTGAGTTCAAATAATTCTTGGAGAGTTAGACTTTCTTTGAAAGCTTTAGATTGTTCCTTGTACTCTTCAAGATACAAGCTGAGAGTCTCATGAGTCTCAGGTTCTATTCTTTCTTCATTTATATACCTATCACCTTCTTTAGAGAAAGTGGGCATAGTAGATCTATGAGGAGATCTATGATTCTCCGGTTTTCTTTTCTCCTCATAGGAAGTGCTTGGACCTTCCTCTTCAAATATTTTTCTTGGATCCTTCCTTTGCTTTTCCTTCTTCATGTGATAGACCTCCTTGGAGAGATCTTGCATGGATCTAAAGAGAAGAGTGGAAAAATTATCCTCCTTGATGATATATCTCATCTATCTGCTTCTTCTTTTGATGTAAAAGATGAAGTGTCCACAAGCTGAGCCAAAGATCATGCTCTGATACCACTGTAATATCCCAAAGGGGAGAACGCAGTAATACTTAAACACAATATAAGAACTTAAACTAAGTAAAAAATAAATCTCAAGACAACATCAGAATTTACAGAGAATATGAGCCATTTTATTATATGGAGATGATTTAGTTACACAATGTATAAGATATGAGTAGATCTATCCAAAGAGATGGCCTAGAATCATGGTGAAAACATGCCAAAGTAGGCACTGCGTAACTAGATAGTTGTTGGAAGAAAATGATGTTTTTTTCCTTCAGCATAATATGAATATATGACTGTAGCTTGAAAAGGAAAGAGTATATCTACTAAAATCTGGAGCTCTGATGATGCCAAGATTTAGGATCTGCCCAATGTGATGGATTCCCAAATAACCTAGAAAGGATTTTCCAAATCTAAAACTTTGGAAAATCACCCTCCTAGGGTTTGATCCTTTATTTGTTGGGATTATGGATCTGAAGCTGTATCTAACAAATAGATGTTGGAAATATGTCATAAGATCAGATCTAATCTTGAAGGGTTGATCCCTCCTTCAGATCTACAAACTAGAAGCTCTAGATCTAGTTTCTCAATCCTCCAATAATGATTACAACTGTTGCAACACCACTTCCCATAGAAAATATGCTATAAGGGAATGATATGCCTTCTTCTTGCTGAAAAATTCTGCAAAAACCTCCAGGCTGATGGAAATACTGATGGCAAGGTGAGGGGATGATCGCTCACGGGATTACTAGCTGAAATGCTGGCAACTTCCTTCCTCCTCTTAGATCTTCAAAATGGACAGTGTAATTCTTGAAGGTATTAATGTTGCTAGGAGGTAAATAAATTTTGGCCTAATGCCAGATCTGATATGAAGCTCTGGGAATGCTGATATTTAAGCCCAAGGTGATAGGAATAAACATTCACCAGTTCTCCAGCTGAAATACTAAAGACAACCTCCACCTTCCAAACTTATCTTTAGAAATCTGCAATTTTTGAATATGAATGTCCTACAGAAAGTAGGAAAAGATATGTGGGACCAATGCCTAATGTATAATGAAGTAAAATACTCTTTCTAGAGCTACTAAAAGAAAGATGTGATATTCACGACCAGGAGCACGCTGTGATAAACAACACTTGCAATCATTGCTAAACAACCCAAGAAAGAAATGGAATGTCACATGAAAATTCCAAATCTAAACATATCCTCAAAATCAATAATATCAAGCATATATTCATTCTTGTCTTCATATTCTTAATATAGTGTTTGAGCCTTCCCATGCCTTTGCCCTCATCTAAACCGTGTTGTGTATGTGGAAAATATCATCCATGTTTGACTGCGTTGTCTAGCCAAGTCATCCATCATGTTTAGGTGAAATGTACACCCTCTCTATCATGTGTGCATTAATTTCACAAATTCCTCCATCATCTCATCATGAATGCTCCATGATCTTCTGTTTGACCTCTTCAAGATCTTAGTTGACTATGTCAAGCTCCATGATCTATCTCACTAATGAGACATGATCTCCAATTCCATTCACATTAGTAGTTGCTCAACTACCTCATTATGTAGATCTAAGCTTAATTAATCCACATTCACACACATAAAGTGGATATTTATTCATCTTGAGGATTATGGTTCCCTCCACCCTTTTATTTACTTAATTCATTAAGAAAATTAAGAAATCTAATATTCCAAATATCAAGTGAAAATTTGGGAATATTACAGTCCTCCCCAGAAAAGTATTGCTTGTCCTCAAGCAACTGCAAAATTGGATGCTACAACAAACATCCTCCCTCAAAATGACATCCTCATGTTGAAGGTCTTCCCATCTATCACAATGTGTCATGCATGTCCAGCTCCAAAGTTTCCTCTCTGGAATGTCTAGAATGGCTTCCAACTGGAAAGTTAGATACCCCTCCTCATCAATGAATTTCCAAGTGACAACCAAATGATGACCAAAGTTCTTCTCTACACATGAGATACATAAGATGAAGTAGTTCATTCCCAAAGTGGAAAGTCCCAATCCATGAATTATCTCTCCAACCCATGATACATAGAGTAGATTGCATACATCAATGCCCTCATCACTAGCCATGTTGGCCATGTAGGAATCAAACATCACATCATCATATTGAAAAAAAAGAAGTAGAGACATATTGGAAAACATAAACACTGTCTAACCATATTCTCCTAATAACAAACAACGCAGTAAATCCTCCTAATACCATGCTAGATCATCATGAAAACAAGTAGGAGATCCATACTTTCTCAAAATAATCCATCGCAACAATGCTTCTTGTTGCCATTACAAGTCATCAATGACAATATGAGAGCCATACTCTCTAAAAAGTAGCCACCTCAACAATGCCTCTTGCTACCATACCACATCATTATTATACCAAATTTAGTGACCATATTCTCTCAAGAGAAGCCACCTCAATAAGGCATCTTGTTTCCCCATCACATCATCATCATACCATGTACAATGACCATAATCACCCAACAGAAGCCAAAGTTGTAAGGTCTTCTGTTTCCATCCTTCAACAATGTCATGCAATGTATGTGGAGAATTCAGCCCATACTCTCCCAATACTAACCATAGCAACAAGGATTCTTGCTACCTCCTTGCATTATCATGATTCACGTCAAGGAGCAACAATAAAGTAATGGATATGTGAGATGTCTCATTAACATAATACAAACAATCTCCCTTATGCCACATCATGTGAGAGTTATGCTTCCTCCCAAACCTAAGTACATACATGAACATGAGATACATCCCAAATAGAAATACATGTAAAGACATGAGACATATCCCAAGCAAGAGTAAATACATGGACATAAGATATATCATGAGATGTCCAAACTCTCTAATTAACAACCAAAGTAACCATGACTTTTTCTTATGCATTCTTCCAGTGATGTATAAGGCATGAATCAACAAAATATGACTCCTTCAGTGGTATCCATACTCACCCAAGAGTAGCCAGCGCAACCATGCTTCTTGCTGGCATGTGTGATAGATCTACAAGTGGTTGGGCAACCCCTTTCTCCATACTATCATCCATTCATTCCAATCTAGATGATGGATCTCATTCTGTAAAAACTTGGTATCCTTGCATTGTAAGACACCAAACTCCTCAAACTGATGAAGAAATTTGCACTCCATGAAATGTTGAGGTGCACCTCCAATGAGATCTCTTAATGAGACCATCTTATCATCCATGGCCTTCCAAAACCAATGAGGTTCTAGATCTCCTGCAAGTAGAAGTCTCTCTTTGAGCTGTGAAATGCTCATTGAGAAAGTGTCATCAAGAAAGGAGAAAATATTTCTCATATCTAGATGTCTACTATTCATCATCTTAACCTACATTGCTTCATGAGTGAAGCTACCTTCAAAGTTCTCCAAGAAATGTGGGGCCTCTTCATTATCACTACTACTAAGTGACAGTGTTGTAGATCTATAGGGTAATACATATACTCTCTCAAAGAAAGGTACAATACTGATCTCATAACCAATCACTGTACATAGGATCATGCTCATCCCTTCTTTTGAAACTTTACACTTCAACTCAAGAGGTTGAATGTAGTCCATCCATGACAAACTCGGATAGTTTTTCATCTCTTCCTTGATTAGATCAAGGTTCCTCTGCACTGTGATATGTTGCTGCTTCAAATCAACATTTTGTTTTAACCCTTGGTTATGCATTGGACCTGATGGCATGTCCCCATAGGTTTCAATAAGATCTACTGAAAAAATATGTGATGAATGTGTATGCATACCTTGGATCAACTGATGTGTGGGACCCTCTTGACAGAACAAAAGAGTTCCTTCAACTGGGACAATGGTGTCTCCAACTGCTAGTAAGAGATATGGTTGCTCTTCTACCAATGTACCAGCTCTAGAACCTTCCTCCTCTTCCTCATGCATCTCATGAATCATGGATGGAACTCTATGTGTTAAGAGCTCAAGACTATCTTGAAAAATTTCAAGTGTCTCTTCTCTAAATGTAAGTACTTCTGCAGCTGGTGGTGAATGTATTGACTTCTTGTCCATAGTGACAAAAATGACATCCTCCTTTTCTTCCTTAGGAAATGTCTCTTTTGGCCCATATATGTCTTATTTACATCAAAATTCTTCCTCAACTTGTGAAAGAAATCTGAATATTTAGTCACCCTTGCATGCTCCATGTGACTAAACCACCAATCCTTTACGTCACCTAAGAGATGAAGTGTTGCAATTTGGACAACCTCTTTTTTCAGCCACAGGATGTAGCATGAAAAATGAATCTAGCTCTTTCCTCCAAGCCTGAACATTGCTTTAGGGAGACCCATCAAATGTAGCCAAATAGAATCTATTGTGCCACTTCCTTCTATTGCTGCTATAGAATCTTCTTTCCTCCTTGAGTTTAAATAATTCTTGGAGAGTTATACTTTCTTTAAAAGCTTTAGACTATTCCTTGTACTCTTCAAGATACAAGCTGAGAGTCTCATGAGTCTCAGGTTCTCTTATTTCTTCATTTCTATAACTCTCACCTTCTTCAAATAAAGTGGGCATAGTAGATCTATGAGGATATCTATGATTCTCTGGTTTTCTTTTATGCTAATAGGAAGTGCTTGGACCTTCATCTTCAAATCTCCTTCCTGGATCTTTCCTTTACTTTTCCTTCTTCATGTGATAGACATCCTTGGAGAGATCTTGCATGGATCTAAAGAGAGGAGTGGTAAAATTATCCTCCTTCATGATAAATATCATCTATCTACTTCTTTTTTTGATGCAAAATATGAAGTGTCCACAAGCTGAGCCAAAGATCATGCTTTGATACCACTGTGATATCCCAAAGGGGAGAATACAGTAATACTTAAACAAAATATAAGAACTACAACTAAGTAAAAAATAAATCTAAAGACAACATCATAATTTACAGAGAAGCTAAGACATTTATTATATGGAGATGAGTTAGTTACACAATGTACAAGATATGAGTGGATCTAGCCAAAGAGATTGCCTAGAATCACCCTGAAAACATGCCAAAGTAGGCACTACGTAAATGGAGAGCTGCCGGAAGAAAATACTCCGATGTCCCTTCAAAAGAATATGAATATATGACCGCAGGCTAAAAAGGAAAATGCATATATGCTAAAATATGGAGCTCTGATGATGCCAAGATTCAAGATCTGGCCAATGTGATGGATTCCCAAGATAACCCAGAAAGGATTTTCTAGATATAGAACTTTGGAAAATCACTCTCCTAGGGCTTGATCCTTTGTCTACTAGGATTACAGATATGAAGCTAGATTTGACAAATATATGGCTGAAATATTTCACAAGTTCAGATCTAAGCTTGAAGGGTGATCTCTCCTTCAGATCTACAAGCTAGAAGCTCTAGATCTAGCTTCTCAATCCTCCAATAATGATTACAGTTGTTGCAACACAAATTCTCATAAAAACTATGCTGTAATGGAAAGAGAGGCCTTTTTCCTACTAAAAAATGTTTCAATAAACTCCAGGCTGATGGAAATACTAATGGAAAGGTGAGGGGATGATCCCTCATAGGATTACTAGCTGAAATGCTAGCAACTTCCTTCCTCCTCTTAGATCTGAAAAATGGACAACATAATTCCTCAAGGTATTACTGTTGCTAGGAGGTCAATAAATTTTTGCCTAATTCCAGATCTAATATGAAGCTCTGGGAATGCTGATATTTAAGCCCAAGGTGATAGGAATAAACCTTCACCAGTTCTCCAGCTGAAATACTGAAGACAAACTCCACCTTCCAAACTGATCTTCAGAAATCTACAATTTCTGAATATGAATGTCCTGCAGAAAGTAGGAAAAGATATGTCGCACCAATTCCTAATGTAAAATGAAGAACAATACTATTTCCAGAGCTACTCAAAGAAAGAGGTGGGATTCTCGACCAGGAACACCCTGTTCTAAACAACACTTACAATATTTTCTAAACAACCCAAGAAAGCAATGGAATGTCACATGAAAATTCCAGATCTAAACAGATCCTCAACATAAATAATCTCAAGAATTTATTCATTCTTGTATTCATCTTCTTAATATAGTTTTTGAGCCATCCCATGCCTTGGCCCTCATCTAAACTGTATTTTCTATGTGGACAAGATCCTCCATGTTTGACTGCATTGTCTAGCTAAGTCATCCATCATGTCTAGGTGCAATGTACACTATCTCCATCATGTGTGCATTAATTTCACAAATTCCTCCATCATCTCATCATGAATGCTCTATGATCTTATGTTTGACATCTTCAAGATCTTAGTTTATTGTGTCAACCTCCATGATCTATCTCATTAATGAGACATGATCTCCAATTCCATTCACATTAGTAGTTGCTCAACTACCTCATTATGTATATCTAAGCTTATTTAATCCACATTCACACACAAAAAGTGGATATTTATTCATCTTGAGGATTATGGGTCCCTTCACCCTTTTATTTACTTAATTCATTAAGAAAATTAAGAACTCTAATATTCCAAATATCAGGTGAAAATGTGGGAATATTACGAGCTAATATTTCTTGTGTTGTTTAGCACAGGGTGTTCCTGATCGGGAATCCCACCTCTTCCATTGAGAATATCTTGGAGGAGTTTTCCCTAAACTTCCATAATCAGGAATTTGGCCAAGCTTTAGTCTAATGTACAACACAGTTCTATTTAGAGTTGGGTTGTGTTGCAGGGGTGTAGCAGTGGAGGAGATAAATCTCCATTCTCTAAGCTAGTTTTCCATTGGATGGATCATACTTTCATCCAGAGGCTTGTGAGTAATAATTCAAGGCTTAATTACATATTTTGGCACCAAGCCAAGTAGCATCCATCAGCTACAATGAAATTTCCTGCAAGGACTGCGTTATTTTGGAGAGCAGCTGCAGCAGTGGGTTTTCTGCCCTATTTGGAGTGTTTGGGTTTCCTATGTGGGGATCAACCCTTCATTTAGGAGATCTGTTGGAGGAGGATCAGCCCTCTTGTATATCATATCAGCCATATCCCATCAGTGATTTATCTACAGATATTATTAATCCATAGGGCCAAATCCGCTATCTTTTGTATAGTGGGTATTTCCAGAAACCTTTTCTGGGTTGTCCTGGAATTCCGTTTTGGAGCATGGATCTCTAGCTTTAGCATTTTTGGACCATTATATAAGCAGCAATATATTTTTACACCTTTGAGCTATTATTCTCTCTTAGACAAATTTTTTTTTTGGATTCTTGTATTTCATGCATTAACAGCATTTTAGATCTAGGTGTATGCTTTCATGGGAGGCTTGTTTGCCCAACTTGAGTGATATTTTCATCAAAATATTGTACCTATTTTTCTTTTATAATAATATTGGAATGGATCTACTATTGTCTCATGCTTTGATCTATTATATTTCTGCATATTTCCAGTTTTATGCACTCTATTCCTGCTTTTCCCATTTAGGAATATTACACTTTTAACAACATCTTGAAGGATAGTTGGTTTGGTTGATTTAAACAACCCATGTGGAGGCTCTGCTAGACCATCAATAAACATATAGACCCTCCTAGCTGCAGATAAATTAGGAACCATAATAGAAAGCTTTAAAATTTCAAAAATGTAAGTTTTTGTATCACCTAACTCTTTGAGCTTATCTAGCTCAATAAAAGGTGCCCCCGGGTCTCTTCGATCAAACCTTTCCACCAACCTCCTGGTGAACTCTGCATATGGAGTCACATTGGAATTCCCCAATGTAGAATGACCATGAAACCACCAATCATGTGCCTTGCCCTCAAGGTTCAGCACTACTATTTTGATGGCTTCCAACACTGGTACTTGGTTCAACTGGAAGTATATGTCTAGCTTTTATACCCAAGATTTGGATGTGCATTTGGATGATCCATCAAAAGAGGGCAAGAAGAATCTACCCATAGTTCGGTGAAGATAATTGTTTTGTATGAATCCTCCACCTATTTTGGGGTGTCGAGGTCTCCTATTGTCCTTGATCTGACAAAACTCCTGTAAGCTCAAATGATCTTTGAATCACTGAGATTGAGACTCATACTTAAGAAAGTAATATTGAAGAGTTTCTTGTTCTTAAAATCCTCCATTTCCCACTGCTAAGAATGTAGGCATAGTCGAGCGTTGGGAAACTTGCTACTTCATTTTTTGATCATGACAGTGATGTGAAATGTCGGAGTCTTCTCCATGTATAAACACTTTAGGGGATTCCTTGTGTCTATCCATCCTCATCTCCTTCATTTCTCTTGCAATATCTTGCATGGTTTGGAGAAGAAGCTTGGGAAACTCCTTGTCATCCTCCTCTCCTAGTATGGGAGTTTTACCCTTGTCTTCTCTATTATCGGTATAGTCATATCTACTGTTTCTATTGAGATACCTCTTCTCTCTTTCTATGAGAGGATCTCCCTCTTCTAATGACATATTGGCCAAAATACATAGGGTGAGCCAAGATTATGCTCTGATACCACTGTAATATCCCAAAATAGGAAAAGCAGACATATAGAACATGAAAATGGAAAGTAGCAGTGAATATCAATACACCAATATGTGAGAAAAATGTAGATCCATATTATTAAACATATCATAAATAATTAGCACAAAATATTGATGATCAAGTCATTCAAGCAGTATAACACAAGCCTCCAATAATCACATAGGTAAATACATGAAGAGTTGCTGCTATAAAAAATGCTGGAAGATCAATACACCACAGTCCCAGTGGACATAGATGCAGCTGGAAACATATAATGATATAGAAAAAGTGATATATGTCTCAATAAATGTCGTAAATATAGATCTAGGCTCTAAAACACCTTTCCAAGACAACCCAGTAAGGGTTTCCGAAAATGCTCAAAATACAAAATGGTGATATACAGCCCTAGGACTGAAGAATCACTGCAACCGAAGCACATGGAAGGAGGTGGTTGAAACTGATATATAAATGTATATAACTCCTCCAATATATCCTCCAAGTGAAAATTCGATCCCTTCACTAAATATATAACCCTCCAAATGAAGCACTGAACCCTCCTATGCAACTGCTCTCTAAAATAACGTAGTGCCTGAAGGAAACTACGTTGTAGGAGGTGGTAGTAGCTAGGCCTAATGCCAAATAATTAAATTATGCTCCAGGAACTTCCTTGCTAGTCTCCCAATGGAAATGCTACCTCGCCACTTAAAATCACACATAGAAAATGGTCCTATCAATCCTCCACTGGCTTTTCCTTGCAACTCAACACAACCCTAGAAGAAAATATACTCTAGATGAAGAATGAAGCTTGGCCTGATGCCAAAATGTGGATATGTAGCTCACAAATCTCTCCTGTGTGGGAAATCGAAGTACCACGAGGATGGGGGTGGGATTATCACTCGGGAACACCCTAGTGCTAAACAATACAGTAGACTCCACTAAACAATTGAAGTGTGCAAGAAGTCATAAGAGACCAAGAACATAATAATAATCAACATACCCTCTATGGATTTCTTCCCCTTCCTTGTATGCATTGTGAGCCTTCTCACCTTGGGTACCACTCATTAAAGCCAGTACTCTCATGGAGATTTCCTCCCATTAACACTGTGTTGTCCCTCATTAACTATCCACTCTCTCCATACCAGCACTGTTGCTTTGGTCAAAATTGACCCCATCCACATGCTCCAACCTCTATTCACACATGAGCATGCTTTATCAAACTATTAAGATTCCACTTGTGAGTCATAAGTATTTTTTTCTATCTTTAGATGACTAAAGGGTGTTTATAGATTTCTGAAAACAATATTCCTTGAATATCTTGAGTTTCAGAAATCTCACTGCCTTCATTATCCTTATAATTTTTTTTTTCACTATTCCTCAGTTGGTCTTCCCAAAGCCACCCTGTTACTCTTATAGGACTCATTATACGCTTATTCCTCTCATTCTCATCCTTATTGCCTTCATAAAACCTTTCTCCCATGTTCCCCAGGTCCCTCAAGCATTGATGGTCTCAAAACTATCTATGTAGGCTCTTTAGATAAATCAAGTATATTGGATTTTGGATCTTCAATGCAGCACTTTTGACCATACTCTGTTTTCACTTGAAGATTGCTAGGTTAAATTTTAGTCAAAATCAGGTCAAAGGACCCTCCCACTAGGTCATTTGGGTTTTTACATGTTTTAAGATCATCATTGGATGTTTTAGGAACTGCTTTTCCTTTGATAGAATCTAGCTCAAATGTAATAGAATGTCAAGACATGGTTATTCAAGAAGGACCTAAAATATTTCCAATGAAGATTACCTCATCAGTTCAAAGTCTGCAAATGAGAAAAATGGACAAAGTTTGGCACTTCTGTAGGAGTGTTGAAAGTTGTGTAAGGAGAAGGTACTGATAAGGTAGATTGTCTACTCCTAAATGAAAACAAATTATGACCAAGGAAAGGGGAACACAATGGTCTTGTAGAGAACTAGGGTTTGAGCTTGATGGTCCAGTTGAGTACCAAAACAGTGATCACTTGCAGAAAATGACATGGAGGAAGCACTCAAGGCCAAACATGAAGAAATTCTGTCAGAAAACATTGATGGAATATGGAAAAAGTTGAGGTGAATTGGACATAAATTAATGAACTTTAAATGTCTATAGAGAACTTAGAAGACATCACTAATGATTGCTGTAAAGCACTCCAGACACCTAGGGTTTTGAAGAAAGTGGTCAGAGAAGGTGAAAAGCATAAGTTGAGCTCCATGGTGAAAACAAGAGAATATTTTGAAGATGCTACTATGTGACTAAATCCCAAAGGTGTCAAATTGAACATGTCAAGTCTCAATGATCAAAGAAAAAGAAAATTTCATGTTTTTAGTCACCTGCAAGGCAAAAGTGTGAAAGAATATCAGTAAAAAGGGAAAAGAGGTTTCAAATGTTAGAAAGTGGGTTTGCAAAGTTAAATCAAATTCCTATCATCTATAAAAGCTCTTTTCTCATTTCAAATGAATCATTATTGCTTGTAAAAAGATCAAGAGCACTCAGCAAGGGAGAAATTGTGAGTTTTCAAGTGAAATTTGGCCAAGTTTCCTTGGCGCTGCACGCCTGGAACTGGGCACTACACCCTTGGAATTTTCCTTCAATGAAATTTCTGAAGGCGTTGTGTGCCTAGGAAGTGGTGTTGCGCACCTGGAAGAGCACTGTGCTCTTGCCCAATAGGACCTAGTGCAGATTTTCTTAGCACTGCATGCTTAAGACTAGCACTACACACTTGAACAAAAGGGGGTTTTGAGGGTTCAGGTCATCCAAATCCCATCAAACTTCCTCAAAATATTTTCTAAGTTCATACAAGCTCTCTGAAAGGGTAATTGCATCACATAAACCCTATCTTCAAGCTATTTTGATCACTTCTAAGTCAATGTAAATGAAACCCTAATCAAACCCTAGGTTTTAATTTTGAATTTACTGTTTCATCCATTGTTTCATCCTCCTTGAAGAAACAATCATAACAAAGGGTTATTACAGTTCTCAAGGGTAGTCACTCATCTAAGCTTTTCCATACACCCATTCCCTTCATTCACTCATTTCATTCACTTGCAAAGCTACCCTTTTCATTACCTTCCCTTCATCTCCTTTCACATCAGCCCTAAGGTTTTCAAAAACAGAGTTTTCAACATGTCTGAGGGAGAGGAAAATGGCAGTGGTGTTGAGGCCAAAATTACAAGGAGGCGTGATCATAAAAGAGGCAATATAAACATATTTGAACCCCTCAATACAAGGGAACTCATGGCATCTCCCCTTATTGTTTCCTATTTCAAACATGTAGGCTGCTTTGATTTTTGGGAGAAGGTGCAACAAGTACAAAACCACCGTGAGCTAACAAGACTTTTCATTATAAATTTTCATGAAAAAAAAGTTAATATTGCTGGGGTGACATTTGAGTTGTCTACAAATGCCATTTCAAATGCTAAAGGAATACCAAGTATGGGGGGAAAGTGGTTCAAGCAAGAAAACCCAGACATGAGTTACTTTGAGCCATATCTAAATCCTAGGTATAAAGACCACCACAAATCCATCTTTCCTTCTCACATCTGCTTGATATATATGCACCTATGATGAGGATCATAATGAAGTATTTCACATGTGAGGGATGGTCTTCCCATCTTTACTAATACCACATCAGGCTTCTTATGCACTTTACTAGAGTGGGGATGTTGCATATACCATATTATCCCTACCAAAGCATTGACAAAATGGCCTACATAGAGTAAAAAAGATATTATCCTCAGCAAATGCAAAGCCTATTCCATCACTCACTTATCAAGATGGTGGTTATGCACCAACTATAGCAGAAAGGAATTCCATGGGAGACCTTCATTTCCAATGAGGTGTTCACTACTCCACAAGGCCAACATCAGCAAGATATACCTTCCTCGTCTCATCCTCCCATTTCTACTTCTCCTTCACTTCCTTCTATTCACACATCTCCACTCACTCACATTCCTTCACCCCATGATGACCCTTCCACATCACCATCCACTCACATTCCTTCACCTCACGATGATCCTATTTCATCACCCTTTCACAATCCTTCACCCTCATCTCATGATACCACAACATCAAACAATGAAGAGAGCATTCAGACAGATGACACTGAGATGGTTGACATAAAGCCTTTTCCTTTGAACTATCAAAGAGGTCATAGGCAGGTGTTAGCTCCACAGGTTTTGGAAGGGGCCCTATCTTCATCATCAACAAAACAACTTGATAAGGGTAACAAAAAGGTTGCAGAGTAGGTCATTGTTGAAAAAGAAGATGAGCATGAAACTGAACAAGAGTTTCAATTTATTGACCTGGAGAGTAAGGATGAGGAGAGGATTACAAACATGTTGATAAACATCAAGGATGACCAGATTAGGGAGCTACAAACCAATCTTGGCAGGGCAAATAATGTGATAAAGTTCCTTGAGTTAGAAAATCAGTAGTTAGAGACAGAGAAAGCCATCAATGAGGTCAGAGTTATCAAAGCTCGGAAAGAGGCTAGAAAATCCAAGGATATGCTATATGAGACCTTGGGCACTCTTGATGACATTGAGGATGAGGAAGAACAATTTCCTAGGAAGAGGCCAAGGACAACTGGGTTGAAGAAGGCCTTGGCCCGGGAAAGAGAGAAAGAGACAAAGTTGGTAGAGCAACTCACTCCAATTGAGCTGCTTGCCATGGAGATAAGCTATGATAGAGAATGTTGGCTAGAAAGAGCCAATGTGCACCTAGAGGGTCAAATTGAGAAGGCAATAAGAGACATTGACCTGTAGAATAAGATGGAAAGACATTATGCTATGAGGAACGGAATTGCAAGTGTCAAGCTCAAAAGAGCCCTTGCAAATATTCAAGCACAAAATGAGGCAAAGGAGAAGGAAAATTTGGATATCCTTATTGATGTATCCCTCTAAGCATCCCAAACATGATCAGTAAGGTAAATTCAAAATCTTGGCACATTGGTGCAAGTTTTGACTTTTGACTATTTTGCTAGCAGAAAAAAGGACCAAACACGTAGCGCCACTGGCACTGTGCTCTTTTTTTGGGGAACTCAAATGACAAATGGCTCACAGATTCATGATCCTCAGGGAAATTACATCATCCACGGGACATTTTTAGGTCATTTGGATCAAAAATAGTCCTTAAAAAAGGCCAAAAACCACCTAAGAAACACCTTTTCTGCCCTCTTTTTAGCACTGGCCTTGCACCCTTAGTAGTCTTGGGAGAATGGACTTTTGACTAGGAAAATGGGAAAAAATATGGAAAATAAAGGAATATTTGGAAACTATATAGGATAGGCTTTCCAATGAACTATCATGGAGCTCATTTGGACACAGGGAAGGCCTCCAAAAATCAGCTGCAAAAAGTCAATTCTTCCAGTTTTGGTGTTGCACGTTTGGCTTAGAGTTGCGCCCTCAGCCAGTGGCGTTGTGCCCTCAGCCAGTGGCACTGTGCCCTTGCCATAAATTCAACAAAAGGCACAAGATGTTATTAAAAAATATATTTTTAAGGCTTTAAGGACAAATATCTCTAAAATTAGTTGAGGAGTTATGTTAGAAGTTATTTTTGCATTTAATGAGTTTGGGATATTTGTGCCTTGGGCCTTGCATGGTCTCAATGGTAAAATGCATTTATTATGTAATTAATGACTTCTAAAACCCTATCTAGGGTTTAATTCATCATTTGGTAGTTAGATACTACATGTAAGCCTCATGTTGGTTGTTGGTTGATTGCTGAGCTCAATATCATAGAATTGGAGTTGTAAAGAAATTGGCTTTGGAATTTTGTCAATGTTTTGATTTGAATGGCAATGGAGCAAGCACATTCATAGGATTCATGAACCTGGTTAATGATGATGTCATTCTAATCTAGTACTTTTCTTCTTATGTTTTCCATATTGTGCATCTTTCCCTTATAACAGAGTAGAAATTTTAGATTAATATATGCTGTTGAGAGGCACCTTTATTCTGTCTACCTTCTCTTGTTTATATGTTTTCCTCTGCTAGGTTTGATTGGATAATTCTTGATTTCTCTCTAGTTCCACTTAGCTTGTTTTCTTAATAATGGTTCAATGGAGTCAAGCCAAAGAATTTTATGGTATTCCCTATCCTTTGGTGTAGCTTAAAACATTATTTTTAAGGCATTTTCTTTGAATTTTACTAATTAGGGTTTGGCTGAAGAAGTTTATGGTTTGCCCTGTCCTTTAGTCCAACTTGAATAGTCACTTTGAAGGTATTTTATAGTTTCATTAAGGAATTTAGGATTTCGTTGCTCTTTAATCATTACTAATGTGTTATCTTGAATTTTTTCTTTCTCTGAAGGTAAATAACTAGAGAATTTAGGAGTTCCCTCCTCTCTAGGGTTTGCTGAATTGTTGTTTTGAAAGTTTACTTGGTGAAGTTTGACCAGAGAAGTTTATGGTGTGCCCTGTACTTTGGTTATTTCTTAATCATAGTGAACTTGAAAGCCCTTCTTGTTATAGTATATGTTAAAGGATTCTGAATTTCCCTTTAAACCTACTATGTTCACAATTTAATGTTCATTTTACATCCACATAAGCTACTAAGATCCATTTGGCTTTGTTAACTTGCCCTATGAAACACCCTTGATTCATTGTTTTCTTTATAAAGCCTTTCACAAACCCCATACCCCAATGGTTTGAATCTCTCTTACTCTATATGTTCTTCTTGACAACCTACCCAACCAAACAAAACAAAACAAACAAACCCTGTCACTTTAACTAGCCTAAAATCAACATCCTAAAAACATACAAGTCATACCTTTTTATACAAATATAGAGAGAGCCCTCTCTGAGTCCAGGAAGGCTAGGTCCTAGGACTCCAAAGTTGGTTTGATGTTACCCTTGTCTATTTTGTCATTTGCAATATGCTAAATTACAGGGACTTAACACCCCTTATTCACATTAGGAGTGATTTTATTCATACATAGGAGATTTATGGGTCTCCCTACCCTCTTATTCATCTATTTAAGTGGAAAAAACAAAATTTAATATTCCAATTAGCTGAAAGCTAATTTGGAATATTACATTCCCTGAGAGAGTGTTTGATATGTGCTTCACCCTAACTTATCAGACTTAATGCTTATCTACCTAGCTGAGGCTTCAGCAAGAACTCAAATCTAAGAACAAATAAAAACTCTTAATAGATGCTCCTAAATAGATTATTATTTCTCAGTAAGATCTAAATTATTAGAAACAAAACCACACTTACACAATCACACATATAGCTTTCTAGTAAAAACATGCAACACAGAAGTCATCCTTGCACGAATACAAATATTTTCCACAGATAGTTAATTCAAATAACTATTAATTCAATGGAAATAGATTAATAGATAATCATGCATAGCACATATAAATTGCACCATAATTCGCTAAAACTTCTTATTTATTAATGTATCTTCAACTTAATACAACCTCTTTTCATCTGCGCACACATCAACAGAGTCTGTGCACACATCTGCGGACTAGCTCTCTTCGCACGCAACCAATAGGAGCCTTTCTACCCAGACAAACTTACCCCAAAACTTAGATCAAAACATAAACATAAACATCTATCATTCTTCTGATTTATATATTTACTTGAGTCAACTAATATATATTTACAGGTCTCTAACATGCACATACCATGGTCTCAAACCATGGTTTGAGACTCATGGTTTCCCTTTTTACCCATTTCAATGATAAAGGAGCTTTGACCCTTCGTAATGCCCGTTCACTTCTGTGCGTGGCACGTTTCAACAAAATTTTACCCAAAGTTATACAATTTTTTCCCCTTAGGGCACCCCATCCCAATAGGCCCCCAACACAATATAGTGACTCGTTCAAAGTCACTTTGGTCTCGGCTCTTGCATATTGTCCTTTAGTGCTTGAATTGGCATCTTCAATAGCTGAATGACTTTGGTGCTCTGTGTTGCAGCATACTACATTTCTTCAACTATTTTTTCTGATGCTGGCCCATCGTCTACCAGGCTGATACTTATCTAGGTTTTTTGTAGGTTTTTGGAGGGCACCATTGATGCTTTAGAACATTTGCAAGGCTTCCTCAACCCAATGCTACATCTGATTGTCAAGCAACTTCTCCTTTCGGCATAGTGTGTCGATATCTTCTTGAATAGTGCGACTCTCCTGTAAGCGAGCCAACCTCTGGGTAGGTCCCAAGGTTGGCGCAATAACCCAGATCTCATTAAATTGCTACTATTTTTCCTGCAGGTCCATCTACAACTACTATGCGAGAGGGTCATCTTAGATGGAGGTCCAAACACCCATGGCATCCTCTAAAAATTGATTGCAAGAATCCACAATAGTGCTGATGCTAGTAGTAGACTCTTGAACAACCTTGGTGAGTTTTGTATGAACCTCTAGAGGTGTCTCAGGCTGCAACTTCATCTACAGATCGACGATCTTTTTCTCATGTTTTATTCAAATTGTGGTGATTTCCGATCGTGAAGCCTTGAGCGCAATGACCAAATTCTCCAACTTGACACTAGCCGCTGTAGTGATAGGCACTGTGATTTTGGTGAGGCCAAAACACAACTGATCAATCATGGTTTCTAATTAAGCAAATTGGTTGTCAGCGGCACAACGCACATCCTATGCTAGTTGTTTCATTTAATTGTTGAGGCAACATGGTACTGCACTAACGTGGTGTCCTGGAGGGCCTTATATTCTCCGTAATGTAGCTCTTCAGTGACCATCATGTGCATGGAATGCAGTTTCCCATAGGGGAATAGATCCAAGTCAATCCTGATCTTAGAGCTTTTGGGAGTGACTGCGTATAGCTTGGAACTGGGAATTTGAAGTGTGATAGCTGAAAATTGGAAGATTATTCTCTCGGAGCTGGATGGGTGTCGAATGCTTAACTCACTCGCTTGTCTTGGGCTCACTTTTCCCGTGCTCGCTTGACCAACGCTCACTTGTATGGCACTTTCTTTCATTTTGAGTAGTTGGAGCTCCTCCTGCACGTCATCAAGGACATATTTTTACTGAGATTCCACCTTGGTCCACACATATTTCGTGACCTCCTGAATAGTATCACCGATATTGTTGAAGTCCTCCTTTGTATGTGTCAAGGGATCCATTCTGGTCTTCTTAGAAGCCTTTCTCTTTTTGTGTGATCCTAGGGCAGTATGAGGGCCGTATTTGGTACCATGTCATGTGTATATTGGAGCATCAATAGTGTCTCCATCCTTCTCTTCCATCTCCTCATCGCTACACAAGTCTACTATTTTTTTCATCGTTGACGAATATTGGTCCTTCTACGCATCATTCAGGTGCTCTATGGGCATACGTGACTTTGTGGGGGTATTTAGTGGTAAATAGGTTGACACGCCACTAGATGTGATTGCTTTAAGCCGTAATGGGGGCCACTTGGTAGTGGTGCATGCAAGGTCATCCCTAGTGACCATGTATGGCATATCATACCATACCCCTACCATGTCTCTCTTTACACATATGTGCAAATTATGGAAAGTCGTATTGAAGTCCGCGATGTTATTGTACTGCTCATACAAGATAGGTGAAAATATTGTCTTGGAATGCACTCCTTGAAATATTTTGGCATCAAAAAACACCCATAATATTTTATTCTCTGTGATTCTAGATGGAAACTTCGAATTCCATGGGGACGCATACTTGGCCGCTTTGCACAAATCAGGCTCGATGTCTAGTAATTGTGACTGCGATGGTGGCCTCCATCCGATCTATGAGCCACTTCCCATACCATTCTCATTTGATTTACTTGATCATTTGGTGAGATATTTCCAAAACATATTTTCCTTTAGCAAAAACAAAGTTTCATGTAGCTATCTTGTAGCATGTGTAAAGTCGAAGAAATTTTCTCCCAAAGGTTGGTTTATTTCTTTTAGGCTTGAATCATGACCCCTAGGATCTAAATACATGATTGAGGAAGAATAAACACCAATTCATTTTCGCAAAATATATTAGGCCTTTTTATTTGAATTCATGCTCTTAGGATTTCAATTACAAATTTTTGTTCTTTCCTAGGATTAATTTTTTTTCAAAGCAACACCATGGAAAATTTTAGGGGCTAATATTAGCAAGTGGGATAATTTTCCATGGTTTTTCCAAAAAAATATTCGCCAATTTCCATTTTTTTATAAAAATGATACGCCCAAATTTTACAATATAAAATTATTTTATGTTAAAAATCGCCAACATTATATAGATAGTACATATAATATCATTATAAATTTGAATAATTTTACATATACATCAATAAAAAATTTATAGTTTGCATATTAGGGACTAGTGAGATTCACCAATTTTGTAAACTTCAATATAATTTTCCATCCTTAAAATTTTCCTTGAGTAACACTTCCATTTTTGAAATTAGTTTAGGCTTTGATTTCATAACATTCACTCCATTACATTAGATCAAAAAAATAAGGACACATTGTATGATGCACATATAGTGCTGATACCTCTTAATTTTGTACGAACCCCATGTTGATAATTAAATTTTGTAGCCTTGGGAGTTGCAAAATTCTTGTTGCAATACTCAGGATCATCAATTACATTGTATGAAAATTCCACACATGCCAATTCAAAATTATGATTTTCACGAACATGACTTTGGAATAGTGTTTTAGAAAGTGGATGAGCTAGAGAGACATGAGTGGTGAATGTATAGAGATACCTATTCATGCATTTCATCATAAACCTCATCTTGGTCTTCACAAGCCTGATCTTGAAATAAAAACCCATAGAAAGAACAATCTGAAAAAATAAGTGAATGACTATCTTCATACCTCTCATAAAAAAGATAGGGTTTTGGATGCTCATGGAAAAATTTAAACGCTGCAACCACTTCAAGTATATTCAATTCCTCATGTGCTTCTAGTTTTTTTTATTTCTCATGTGCTTCAAGAGGAAGAATATCAATTTGACTGCCAGAAGGATCAAGGATAACAACTTCTTTTTCATTATTTCCTTGCAAAAGTAGATGATTATTCCCATAAGATGGTTCACTGCTTAATTTTTCCATACATGCAATTTCTGAATTTTGACATGGGCCAATATCTTTCTGATAAAAAATATCAGAAAATGAATAAGATAAAAAAAAAAAATTGAATGATTATTTTCATACTTTTGACTGCATACATATTGATAAGGCTACAAATCTTTGGTAACTTCATGGGATATAATTTGACTTTTAGGATGAAAATCAGTTTCATCTTCAAGAAAATAAGGATTTGATGTGTGTTGTGAATAATATTGTGTATGAAGGCATCTAACCTATGTTATTTTCGGTTGGGAAGAAAATTCATAAAGGGCCTCTTTGATCTCATAATCCAGACGCTCTTCATCACCAAAAGCCTCTTCAAGGTATTGGATGAAATCTTCATAGGATTCACAACAATCTTCAAACAACAAGAATGAATGATGATATTTTCCATAAAAGTCAAAGAAGGTTGTGTGGAAACCTTTAAGAGAGAATAAGATACCTGGCTTTAACCCTTCATACCATGATCTAGCTTTCCCTTCCTGGGTAGCCATAAGCATTTTCATCAAACAATCGTCATGAAACCTAATCCCAAGCTTCTGTATATGCCAATGAAATTATATTATATGCATAATAGCATCATCGTCATGTCCATCTATGAATTTGGGAAAATAATTTTTCCAATCTATGCAGGCATTCAATTTGGAAAATCAGGAATGTGAGCACAATTCATAGGAGCATTGCTTCTAGAAATTGAATCCATCTTGAGAAAAATATATGAACTAAGGCATCCTTAGGCTACTGATCATTATGCTAGTGGAATCACCAATAAAACCTTGATTTCTGGATCCTCCTTCCAGTGGAGCCTTTGAATCAGGTTGGAGTCACCAAGTGAATGATTTCAGCCTTCCCGTGTCTGATCATTGTCCACCGTCAGCGATCAGATCTGATCCTTGTCATTCACAGCCAAGGAAAATGTGACCTTTCTCTCTCGGTAATGTCACCAAAAAATGTTAAATCCCTCGAGTTTCCCAAGGCTGAGAAAGGAAGCCAAAGGGTTGAGCACAAAAAAATATTTAGATTTGGTATCTAGCCCTACAAATCAGAGAGAGATCTCTCAAAATTACACTCACTGCCAATGGAAATGATTCGAGGCTATTTAGGGTTTTAGGCTACATAATCAGCCGAGTAGGGTTTAATTTAGGGTTTGATGGACAAAGAGCACTAGGTCTTAGAACTAGGGAATGTATCCCGAAGGTCAATTCCAGATATAGTATGAAGCAAGTTAGGTATGATTAGTGAGACAATTGTTTTGTCATTGTAGTGGTGGTGAGGAGAAAATAATAGGAGTCAAGTGAGAAAGAACATGAGTTCACTTATTCAGAGAATGACACATTTAGATGCTTATCTTAAACAAAAATAGAGCATAAAATAATGATTTATGTTTTAAACATTAAAATAAAAAGGATAGGAATAAATTAGATGGTTGCTAACAAGATATAATAATAAAATATAAAAGAAAACACACGAAAAGAAAAGCCACTAAACATAACACAAGAATTCCATGAAAATAGTTGCAAATGTCTATTATATTTCTACAAATGATCAGTACACTAGTTCCAAGTCTGAGCCACAAGTATCCCACCCTCTCAATGAATTGATTTTGAGTACATATATAAAATAGAACAAGATTCCACCTCTAGGGGTCTATTCCTAATCCAAAAAACTAATTAATTCACCTAATGGCTCATAGCCTAATTCTAGGGGAGTTAGAAACAACTTCCCCTTTTTTAGCTAACAAGTTGATTTTTTGTCTCAAGTCATTAAACATAAGATTATTTAAAAAATATTACCATAAATAGGCTTATAAACCATAAAAAAACTCATGATATAGATATTACATCGACCGTTTTTACCTTTGACCTCCACGTGTCAATAAAATTCTCGAAACCCAGAAATGCAACGAAAATTACAGAAGCGCAACATCTGGCAGAAAAAGCGCATCGAAAGTTTGGAAGGTGATTTGGAGGCCTTCCTAGGGGGAGTTTTTTGCTGAAAATGGCATGGTTGGAAATATGGATATGTTTTCTTGTTGGCTTAAGGGGTCTTGACCCAGGTTTGGATTTAAGGATTACCAACAAACCCCCATAATAATGGCCCTTTCGGCGATGGCTTGCTTGCACAGGTCAAGGTCTCACCCGAAGTAGTATGGGAGGGTGTTGGAACCAAGTTTCTGCACCGTGAGAGAGAGAAAGTTAATTGAAGTGGGTCTCCTCAGATCTAACAGTCCTGCGCTAGAGAGGCCCTAACACAAAAACCCTTACCATTTTATTTGCCTAATAACTTAAGCAAAGCTCATAAACCATCAGATAACATGTGCACAGAAGAAAGGTGATTAATCATCACCAGATTTATGCAATTATTCCCTTCTTATAGTATCGCATCCACATGGGCATAAATAATCATCAATATTCAATAGAAAGATATAACCACAAGAAATAAGATAGAGTGAAGCCAATAATCATAACACAAAGATACTTCAGCTATCACAAAACAATATTCTCATTTATTAATATCCAGATCCAAATTACTGACTCTATTTACCAGCCCGCGCACATAGCCAGCAGGGTCCGCACACAGCAGGACTCAGGGTCTCTGCTCAAATAGCCTGCAGGAGCCCTTACACAGACAATCCACACACACATCTAGAAATTTGTATCCAAGCTTAATAAAATCCAAAAATTACTACTAGACTTCGACTTATATATCTATTTATATCATCTTAGCCTGCGCTACTCTATGGTACGAAAACCGTGGTTTGTGGATTCTTGGTCTACCCCTTGACCCATTACAATTAATTGGGATATTTGACCCATCCTAAAGCCCCTGCGCTAGACTAATTATTACAAAATATTACAAAATTGGACCCAAATAGTGGTTAGGGGACCCCGCTCCAATAGGCCCCCAACACAATCTTGTGACTCATCCTAAGTCACAGTAGCAATGGGGTCTTCATATTCTCCTGGAGTTGTTCGGAAACAGTGGAAAAAGGGGGCATGACACCTTCACTCGGTGTAGCTGCATTCTACGTGATGTCAACCAAATTTTGTGAATTCAGTCCTTCAGTAGTGACAGTGACACTCTCCAGGGTCTGGTTCAACTTCTTTACTGCCACATCTAAATCATACAAAAGTTTGAGAGCTTCATTGACCCATGGCTTCAGGTGGTTTTTGAGGACCTGCTTATCATGGCAGAGCCCCTCAATTTCATGTTTTAGTACATGGCTAGTCCAAAGATGCGCTAGGCATTGTGTTGTGATGAGGGTGGGTGTGGTAGCTTCCATTTGTTCAAAATCTTGCTCCTTTTGGCTCAACTCCTGATTGAATTGGCGGAGGAGGGGATCACATTGCACCATGGACCATAAACCCATAGTAGTCTCTAATAGTTTGAAGCCCTTGGTGATCTGTGTTGATATAATTCTTATGGCTTCTTTTACTAGCGCGGCTCACTTGGTGCGCATCTTAGGCACGGTCTCGGGTTGCAGTTTGGCTCGCAGTGCAGTGATTTGTTACTCTAGATCTGCTTTAACAGCCTACACATCAGTCCTAGATGCCTTTAATGCAGTTACAAAGCCTTCAACCTTAGCCTGTGGTGTAGTGAAGGCAGGAATCACTTCTGAAATATCCTCACATATCTGGTCTATCAGATGCTCTAACTCAAAATGTTGTGCTACTGCCGCGATGTGTGCTGCCCGAGCTTGGGAAGTTTTAGCAGCTTTGGTCACAATGATTTTCTTGGCCTCATTTAGCTGCTATTGTGCCCACATTTCTCTGTGCCAGATCTCGTCGTAGATGAATAAATAGAGAGCACAGATCTAATCACCTGTCAGTCTCGCAACATTGAGATCGTTTGCAAAACAAGAACATAATTTCTCACACCAGATCAAAGGTACTACAGTGAATGTCGCACCCGAGAGGGGGCAGATCCTACTCCCTTTCAATGTGTCCAAGGCTATAACTATGGCTGGCTGCCTCGCTTTATTCTGCCTCACCTTGTTCACGGTCACCTAAAGCGTGTCTACTTTTAATTGAAGGGCATGCAACCCAGACTACAAGGCTTCTATCACAACCTTTTGCTGATCTTCGAGCATAACCCATCTCTCTTTGGAAGTAATAGTGACAGCATCTGCGATATTCTCACAGTATTCCTCTATTAAAGTGACCTCCACTTCCCCGCTGAGTTTATTGGCCTTGTGCTTCTTCTGTTTCCCTTTGGGAGGCTCGTCGTGCTCTTTGTGTCGCGCGAGGACTCTACACCCTCCCCAGCAAGCCTTCTGCCCTTCATGTCCTGCTGAGTTTCTTGCTCCGCCCCCTTGGTGTCATCCTTGGGGGTTTCCTTGGCCATGGTTTTCTCCACGGAGTGCACCTCGGTCTCTTTTTCCATACTAGGTGGGATAGTATCTTTTGGGGTTGTGTCCTTCCCTGTGGTGCCTGTGGTGACCGAGGCAAATGATTTGAAGCCGAGCTTCCATGCTGGTGGCCAAGTTGCGATGAGTTGATCAATATTCACTTCCGTGGCCATGTACGGAAGGTTATACCATGCTTGATCCTTGTGGGACCTGATCTGCACATTCTGCATGGTGATGTGGAATTATGCGATGTCCTTCTATTTTTCATATACTGTTAGTGACAAGCGCAGCCTAGAGTGAATTGATGTTGCTAGTGCATGGTCGAAAAATACCCAGAACACCTTGTTCTCCTCAGTGCACTTTGAATCCTTCTAATCCTAGAGTTTCGTGTATTGCGCACCTTGACAAAAATCTAGCTCGAGCTCAAGGAGCATTGCATCACCAAGTGTCTCCCATGTAGTCAAGGTGGTCAACATCAAAAGCCAAGAATAGAAAAATTCCTTCCCCTGGTCGTGCGCCTTGTGCACATTCTCTAAAAATTCTTCACGGAGGTACTGCGACCAGTTGTAGCAGACCTCTTTCTCGCATTACGGGGCTACCTGAATCACATAAGCGGGGATGGATGATGCCTGGCACTTGTGCATAATTTTGCAGGCGAGCAATAGAGTACCCATGTGCACTCCCGAGTCATCTATAGTTTCTATAAGGAACCTCGTCTTGTCACGATCAACATTATATTTCTCCCACACTTCGTCAACGACCATCTGCTCGTATTTCTTTATGAAGCCCTTCATGGGGTGGGATCCTTGCATGGGTAGGATTTTGATTCGGTGAATTAACGAGGTGTTGATCGGGATATGACCTTGGATACACAAGCACCCATCATGGATCAGTGCCAGCAGTTGGTGCACAACCAAGTTGGTAATGGCATATCAGCCAAAGTGGGGGATGCATAGTAAAATCAATATCCCCAAGGCCTATAATATGTGCGCCCACAACATTGGCTCCACCTTCGGCATGTTATCATACAACACACTCTCAAGATATAAATTTGGGGCTAGGTCTTGGAAGGCGTCTGTATTTTCTAGATCCTGATCATCAAATTTAATAGAGGGGAGGCTCTCGAACATGTCACCAATCAAAGGGACCTCCTCTAGGACTAGAAAAATTTACAGGTATTCGCAGAAAACATCAACATTCTTGGGTGTGTACATCATTGGTTTTATTGGCTTAACATATGCTGGCAGCCAGGAAAGCGGGGCCACCAGTAGTGTTTCCTCCTGGGATGTCATGGGGCACTTCGATGGATTGGGCGAGTGTGCCTTAGGCACCTATCGAGGGGAATGCAAAATCTGAGGGGAAGTGTGTGACTTCACCATGGCCCACTTTGTGGCCTTCGCCTTTCCTTTCTCCTTTTTTGTCTCCTTTCCCTTTTCCTTCCCCTTCCACTTTCCCTTGGCCATCGTAGACATGACCTCTTCAACCTCAAGGGTTACCTCAAACACATCTTCAGACCCAATTTCAATGGAGGTCATAACATGAGATGAATCAGTGGGGTTTGAAGCAGTCATTCTTGCTTGAAAGATAAATTGAGGGTTGCTTCTGTCAGAGGAGGTAACTCGCCCAGACATACAGATGGAAAATGCACACAACACACAGATTTCACAGTAAAGCACAAGGTGCAAGAATATCGGAAAGCAAAGGAATTGATTATGACATGTGCCCCTATTTTTATAGCCTCCTATGGGTAAAAATAGTCAGGTTAGTCTTAAATGCAACTTACCATTAAGGAAACGGTAAAAAATCCTCCTAAATCGTTGCATTAATTACCAAATTCCCGCTCCATTCAATGGTAAAATTGATTTTTCATCCATTTTTACTGTTCCAACAACTAGCTTTTCTAGCTGCGCACTACCCTATGTGTCACACACTTCCATGCCTCCTTACCTATGCACTACCCCTGCGCGCTCGTCGGACCCCCCTTCACTTTTCCTTCCTTGTGTGCACAACATTCCTTATACAAATACTCCTGCCATATAGTCATTTGGTAGGCGCTGGGTTGTCCTGATAAGGTTTCAGACTGCTTCCATTAACATACCCTGGCAGGTAGTCTCTGCGTAGCGTAGCCAACCTGACCACACTACCATATTTAATCTCTTTCACTATGTATTGGCCCAACCAATGTTTATGGAACTTTCCTGGGTGGTGCGCAAACTAGATGTCATAGAGCAGCACCAATTCGTCTTCCTCGAAGACCTTCTGTCGGATATGTCGATCATGCCAATATTTTTCCCAAGCCTTCTGAAACTATTGGTGAAAATTAGCAATGAACCGATCCTCTTCCAAGGCAACCAGCTATGTCAAGAGTTCCTCCATGACGTCAGTTTCTGCCATGTTTGTAAAAGTTTCAATGCGCAGGCTAGGGATGATATATTCCATTGACATGATGGCATCCTTCCCATAGACCATCCTAAAAGGAGTTTTTCCAGTTAGTTTCTTGCATGTGGTCCTATAGGCTCAAAGAACAGAGGGGATGTGAACATCCCAATCACTTCGATCGGCATTACAAACCTTAGTTAGCGCATGTTCCAATTTTTTTTAAGGCCTCTTGTTGAGTCTCAAATCTGCATCTTTTCCATACACTTTTCTATACCTTTTTCACTCACCTAAACCTCCCAAGTTGTCAATATCATGTGCAAAAGAGCATCTAACATGGTTTTTAATTATATTTTTGTGTTTGCTATTTGATTTAGATTTTGTTCATTCACCATAATCTAGCTCATTTTCCAGCTTCATCGTGAATCCTTCCGTGTTTATTTTGTGAAACTCTATGCTACAGGTGTCTATAAGGAAAACGAGCCACATGGGCAGGTCAGGAATGACGTGGACATGGTTCGTGTCCTATTGGTTCAAGCAAACTCATCCAAAGAATCCGCGGTCAAAGGCGTCCACATGGAAGTCAACCATGGAGTCTCATGTCGACAGGACTCTGTTTCGTGTCACATGAAGATTCATACGGCCGTTTCTAAGCCTGCGGAGGATAAATCGACATTTGTACAGGGCTCCAGAGTCGAATTCAAGCATCCACCTCTCGTAGATTTACTTTCCAACACGGCCATGATCCTAGATCCGTGGACGTAGTGGTCTACGTGCTCTCCACCAGCATGAACTTTAGGAGATAGTTATATTTCTTTTGTTATATATAATGCGTTTGCATACGCATATAGAGTTAGTCGATGTTAGTCTCTGTTATATTTTATTAGTCTGCTCTGTAGTGTGATTACGCTGCACTTGTGCCGTAACATCACCATTCTGTAATGACTGCTTTTTAATATAAGAAGACTCTGTTTTCCAACTTAATTCGTATTTGAGGACCGTTGCCAAGGCTGGTGTAGAGGGCCCCTGCTCAGCTAAGGTTTTGTGCATTAGTGTATAATTTCAATTTCGTTTCATTGTGTCATAATCCATTCATATGTTCATACATTGCATTTGTTTCATTTCTGTTTATAAACTTCCATAATTTCCATTTCATTTCTGTCTTTCATGTTTTATGTTGGTAACCACTGATCAGTGTTCTTGTTTCAGGTTATAGATAGGCAGCCCGGGCATTTTCATAGCTTTTGACTAGTGACATGGAACTAACATTGTTCTGCTGCTAATTTGCTTTTCATAGCTTTTGTTTAATTTCAGTATTGCTTATCTGCTTCAGTAGTTAAATTTAGATATACTAAGCTGCTCATAGCATCTTCAGTTGCCTCCGAATGCCACAGCTGGACTGATGGTGAGGGATTGTATTGTGAAATGTGTAGTTTAGTATTAGTTTCTTTTCTGCAAATTTAGATATATTAAGCTGCTCATAGCATCTTCAGTTGCCTCCGAAAGCCACAGCTGGACTGATGGTGAGGGATTGTATTGTGAAATGTGTAGTTTAGTATTAGTTTCTTTTCTGCAAATTTAGATATATTAAGTTGCTCATAGCATCTTCAGTTGCCTCCGAAAGCCACAGCTGGACTGATGGTGAGGGATTGTATTATGAAATGTGTAGTTTAGTATTAGTTTCTTTTCTGCAAAATTTCAGTATTGCTTATCTGCTTCAGTAATTAAATTTAGATATACTAAGTTGCTCATAGCATCTTCAGTTGCCTCCGAAAGCCACAGCTGGACTGATGGTGAGGGATTGTATTATGAAATGTTTAGTTTAGTATTAGTTTCTTTTCTGCAAATCTAGATATATTAAGCTGCTCATAGCATCTTCAGTTGCCTCTGAAAGCCACAGCTGGACTGATGGTGAGGGATTGTATTATGAAATGTGTAGTTTAGTATTAGTTTCTTTTCTGCAAATCTAGATATATTAAGCTGCTCATAGCATCTTCAGTTGCCTCCGAAAGCCACAGCTGGACTGATGGTGAGGGATTGTATCATGAAATGTGTAGTTTAATATTAGTTTCTTTTCCGCAAATTTAGATATATTAAATCGTGCATGACATCTTTAGTTGCCTCCAAAAGCCACAGCTGGACTGATGGTGAGGGATTGAATCATGAATGTATGGTTTGATATTAGTTTACTTTCTGCAAGTTAAATATCAGTTACTCAAGTTGTTTATGATTACTTCCGAAAATCATAGTTGGACTAATGATGAAGGGTCAGAAGATAAATTGATGTAATCTGATTTAGATTTATTTTGTTGCAATTTTGAATTTCCTTAAGCATAGTTTCTTTTGTGTTTAGTCGGCAGCAAGAATAGTTTGGTTTTCATGCTCAATAGTTCATTATTTTGATTTATTAGATTAGCAGCACCTTTTCATTTCAGCAGTACATTTTCATTTTCTTTCAAGTCTTGTCATTGTAAATTTCAAATTTCTTTTTAAGGTTTCAAGTTGGTAAATCATTATAGGGGATATCACTTCCTTGAAAAAACATAACCAAACTTGTTTTCATCTTAGAATTTCCATTTCACCTTAGAAAACCAAAAACGACAAAAAGTTAAGAAATAGGTTATCTTGCACATATAGTGCGCCGCACTTCATCAGCTTACGATTCCCGGATTGAAAAATTAAATGCAGCAATTTAGGACACACTAAATTGACCAAAAATTTTGGCGCCGTTGCCGGGGAAGTGTAACTAGGTAGCCAATTTCTTTAAAAAAAACACAAAATCATAAAAGAAGGGAAAACTTGATAACTTCTTGAAGTATGCTCTCCTCTTGCACCTAGTGTGATCTGGAGGATCAGAAAAGAGAGTTATTGGTTTAGTAATTTCTTAAGTATGCTCTCTTCTTGCACCTAGTGTGATCTGGAAGATCAGAAAGAGAATTATTAGCCCAAATTTTTAAAAAAATAAAAAAATGACATGCATAGAGCAAGAGATTCTAGGGGAAGGTTTATAGCTAAAGCTAAGAGTTCGATTTTCATAACTCCATCTTCTTCAAGGCATAGACCAGATTCACCACCATCTACCCCTAGCCTTAAGATTTTTGGAAGTCAAGGAATAGCTGAATTAGAGGATTCTCCTATACCACCTACTAAAACCCATTTAGAAAACAAAGAGACTCTCTCTCATCCTCCCTTGGTAGAAGAACTAGAGGACTTTAAGAGCTCTAAAGAAACTATCATGGTAGCGGAAGTAATAGATGGAGGTAGAGGTAGAGGAAACAATGGAGGAAACAATGGTGAAGGAAATAATGGTAGAAATAGGGAAGGAGACAATTTGTTTGGTTTCCCTATAGTTGATGAGGAAACTCATGCAACAATGAAAAATATCTCACCATCTGTTCTCCCTAACTTTTATGGATTGCGAAGTGAGGATCCCGAAACATTTCTGTTTGAGTTTGAAGTTGTGTGCCGAACTTATGACTATATGGAAGATTCTCAAAAACTCAAACTGTTTCCTTCAACATTGAAGGGATCTGCTTTGAAATGGTTCATGGGATTAGCCACTCAATCTATCAGGACTTGGAATGATATGAAACAAACATTTCTGGATAGATACTTGGACTATTGTATGCCCACCAATCACAAGGATGAGGTATTCAAAATGATGCAAAAAGAAGATGAAAATTTGGAAGATTTACTTGAAAGATTTCAATACAACTTAAAAAGAGAAAAGATGAGAAACTTAGATGATGAAACCTTGAAAGCCCTCATATTAAAAACCATTAGAGATGAATGGATAGATATTTTAAACATGATGGGGAAAGGAGACATTTCTCAACTTCCACTTCGTGATATAACAGAACTATGTGTCCATCTCTCAAGAGGAAAATCTAAAACAGGAAAAGGGCCTAGGGATCCTTCTCTTATTAGGGCTAACAAATATGCAACTGGATCAGTAAGTAGGGCAGAGATTGGTAATATTCTTGATGAGTTCAAAACTGATATCTTAGGGAGCCTTAGTGAACAACTAGACACTCTTAAAATCCAAAACAAGCAGAAAGCAGAAACAGATGCTTTAGCCATCTTTTGTCCGAAATGTAGAAGAAACATGCTTTAAGGGAATATCCCTTGGATGCAAAAGTTGTAGAAACATGTATGATTTTCTCAAAGAATCATGAGATCAAGGATTGTCCTTCAATTCCTGGACTCAAAGCTGTTTTTCAAGAAGACCCAAATTCAGTAGAATCTCTCTGTTTTGTCGCAAGGAGACCTTGGCAGGACAACAAACTCAAGGGTTTAACAACCCTATGAATTATCAAACCCAACCAAATTGGAATCCTTGGCAACAACCTTGGCCCCAACATCAAAATTCATATCAGCCATGGGTACAAGGGATGCAAAATCCTTATGGGAGATTTGCTCAATTTTATCAATATCCTCCATCTTTTTAAAATCAACAAATTCCACAACTTCCAAGCCCAAATCCACAACTTTCATTGCCATTTCCACAACAACAACCTTCTCAACAAAATACAAATCCTCAACTCATGCTCCCATACCAACAGAAGACAAATCAACTTCCAGCTCACCCATTGCCAAATCCTAACAATAAGAATCCTCAAACTACTTATATGGTAGAAGGACAACAATTTCCTACCTATATGATTGTTCCTCTCAACGATGTACAACTCAGATCCGGTAGAGTTTTAGAAAAACCTTCTATAGATATTCAAGAGCAAGATACCTCTGAGGAGGACTCTCTTCAAGTCAATAAGGGTTCTGAGGAAGAATCTCTTCAAAATCCAAGCATGCAAAAAGAAAAAGAAAATTTAACACCCACAACTCCTATAGTTGAGCAACCAACATCTTCATCTACACCTCCTTTTCCTGAAAGACTACAAATTGACAAGGGGGTGGAAAAACAAATCTTGTTGCCTAACAATGACTTTCTAGATGAATTGAAGAATGTTTGTATCAAGATTCCCTTGCTACAAGCCATTCGAGAAATTCCTATTCTAGCAAAAACCATAAAGGAGTTGAGTTTCAAAAGACCAGGAAGGAAACTAAAAGACACAAGAAGAATCCACCCGGTAGGAAAGATTGCAGATATTATGATGGGAAAAATTACCATGCAGAAGTATGTAGATCCAGGAAGTCCAATTGTCAAGACACATATAAATGGGATAGAAATTCTAAACACATTGATTGACTTAGGGGCTGCTATCAACATTATGAGTAGACAGACTATGGAACAGCTAAAACTTCCTAACCTTCTTTTTACACCTACTTTACCGCAACTTGCAGATCGATCAGTTATTAAACCAGATGGTGTATTAGAAGATATTTCAGTCTCCTTAGATTCTTGGGAATATCCAGTAGACTTTATGATTTTGACTCCCAAGAGTAATCTAGGAGGACACCCACTTATCTTAGGAAGACCTTGGCTAGCCACAGCTGATGCTTTTATTAGTTGTAGATATGGAGACATGTACATTTCTAATGGTAATTCGACAAAGAAATTCAATTTGTATCCTCCAGCAAGAGCAATCACAGAAATAGGAGACAATGAATGGGTCGATGATGAGAACACTATACAACTTGTCTTTACCATTTCTGAAATTAGTGAGGATAGTCAAATTCCGAACACATTAGAAAATTTTGAGATAACTTCAGAATATGACCCCACACAATTTCAGTTGGAATCTGACATAGAATATTTATCATCAAGACAAATGTCTCTTTACTCTATGGAAGAGTTTGGTAATTCTGCTATTGAGATTTTTCCAGAAAAAACATTAAATATCAACAAACATTTGGAGAAGTCACAACAAGAAGAACTAACCAGAATCTTGCAAAAACATTCTACTGCATTTGCATGGGAGTATACTGACATGAAGGGTATTGATCCGAAGACTTGCATCCATCATATCTATATTGAGGAAAACAGTAGACCAATCAGACAACCTCAAAGAAGGATGAATCCAAATCTTAGGGAGATAGTGAAAGAAGAGCTCCAAAAACTTTTCAATGTAAACTTCATTTATCCAATTTCAGATAGCCGATGGGTTTCTCCTTTGGTTATAGTACCTAAAAAGAATGGTAAATGGAGGGTATGCATTGATTACATGGAATTGAACAAAGCAACTTTAAAGGATCACTTTCCTTTGCCCTTTATCGATCAGGTATTAGATACATTAGCAGGTAAAAAGTACTTTTCATTTTTGGATGGTTTTAGTGGCTATAATCAAATTCAGGTAGCACCTGAAGATCAAGATAAGACCACATTTACTTGTCCATGGGGAAATTTTTCCTACCGAGTGCTTCCTTTTGGGTTATGTAATGCACCAGCAACATTCCAAAGAGCAGTACTAGGAATTTTTTCTGATCTAATCCATGATTGTGTAGAGGTTTATATGGATGATTTTACAGTTTATGGTAATTCATTTGAAGAGGCATTAGAAAATTTGGAAAAGTTCTTATAAGATGCAAAGAAACAAACCTTTCATTAAGCCATGAAAAATTCTTTATGATGTTTACTGAAGGGATTGTTTTAGGACATCATATTTCAGGAGATGGGATTAAGGTTGATAGATCAAAAGTTGAAGTCATCTCCAAGCTGCCTATTCCAAATTGTCAAAGAGATGTTAGAAGTTTTCTAGGATTTACTGGTTACTATAGAAGATTTATAGAAAAATTCACTAAAATAGCATCTCCACTCTTCAAATTGCTTACAAAAGACTATGAATTTAAATGGGATCCTGATTGTCAATTAGCTTTTGAAACTTTGAAAACAAGAATATCTGAAGCACCTATCTTGAGAGGACCAAATTGGAAACTCCCTTTTCATATTTCTACAGATGCTTCAGATACAGCTCTAGGAGCTATGTTGGGTCAAAAAGATTTAATACCTTATGCCATTTATTACACCAGTAAAAATTTGACTCCCACAGAGTTGAACTATACTGTGACTGAAAAAGAGTTTTTAGCTGTTGTTCATGCAATTAATAAGTTTAGACATTACATAACAGGCTATGAAACTTTTATTCATACTGACCATTCTGCAATTAGATATTTAATGAACAAACCTGTTACTAATGGCAGAGTGACAAGATGGCTTTTACTTTTGCAAGAATTCAATATTACCGTGTTGGATAGACCAGGAAAACAGAATACAGTAGCTGATTTCTTGTCTAGGATTCAGAATACTAAAGAAGATTCTCCTGTAGAAGATAAATTTCTTGATGAATACTTGTTTGCAGTAACTATTAAGACCCCTTGGTATGCAGATATTGCTAACTATTTGGTTACAGGGAAACTACCTTCACATTTATTTCCAAGTGAAAAACGAAAAATTATTCAAGAGAGTTCAAAATATTCATGGATTTCTAACGAATTGTTTAAAACAGGGCCAGATCTTGTGATCAGAAGATGTGTCAGGGAAGATGAAATGCCCGATATTCTTAAGGCATGTCATGATGAACCATGCAGCGGACACTTTGCAGACAAAAGGACGGCCTATAAAATCCTCTCTTTAGGATATTATTGGCCTTCCCTCTTCAAAGATGCAAAAAAATATGTCAAAAGGTGTGACAGCTGCCAAAGAGTAGGGAAACCTACCCTTTCAAATGAAATGCCATTGCGAACACAGGTACTCATTGAACCCTTTGAAAAGTGGGCTTTAGATTTCATTGGACCTATTAATCCACCATCCAAGCAAAAGAAGTATATATTGGTTTGTATTGATTATGTTACTAAATGGGTAGAAGCCAAAGCATTAGTATCTACTACTGAAAATTCAGTTGTTCATTTTCTTTATGAGGATATTTTTACTCGCTTTGGTGTTCCAAGAGAAATTGTGACAGATCAAGGAAGCCAATTCACATCCAACCTGGTGGAGAAGCTGATGGAAGAATAAAAAATCAAGCATAGAAGATCTACTCCTTACCATCCGCAAGCAAATGGTCAAGTGGAGTCTACCAACAAAGTTCTTGAAAGTATCATCACCAAAACTGCTCATCTACATAGAAGAGATTGGGCAGAAAGGCTTCCTGAAGCCTTGTGGGCCTACAGAACTACATGGAGAAATACAACAGGACATTCTCCCTATGAACTTGTTTATGGGAAAGAAGTCTTGCTCCCCATTGAGTTCCAAGTCAAGACCTTCAAGATAGCAGTTCAGTTGGGGATGGACTTATCAGAAGCCCAAAGGCATAGAATGGAGCAGTTGAATGAGCTAGATGAGATCAGACAAGAAGCAATTTTAAGAACTGATCTAGTTCAATATCAAAGAGCTAAATGGCATGACAAGTACATCAAAGAGAAGAAGTTTCAAGAAGGAGATTGGGCATTATTATTTGATTCCAAGTTTAAAGATTTTCAAGGAAAATTTCAGACTCATTGGCTTGGGCCATATGAGATTGACAAGATCTTTAGCAATGGAGCCGTAAGAATCAAGACCATTGATGAGTTTCAAACTCCTCTTATTGTGAATGGCCATAGATTGAAAGTTTATCATAAGCCACTCTCAAAAGAGGATTTTGTCAAAATGTTTCAAGAAAGTTCTGCAATCAGGCTGGTATAGAAGAATTCTTCTTCTCCACCAGCCTAGCTTTTGTTCTTTTCAGTTTAAAAAAAAAAAAAATGGTATAAGCCTGAAAACCAATCATTGATTGGCAGTCTTATACAGAAAATATAGGGTGAAAATCAGGAACACCTGACACTCTATATTTTTCCAAAAAAAAATCTCTCTTTCATTTCACAAGCTTTGTCACCACCCACTCCATTTCATTCCACTTCATTCCATTTCATTTCATTTCCATTTCACTTCATTCCACTTCATTTTATCCATTTCATTCCATTCCATCAATAAAAATCTTTTCATGACCATTTCCATCTGGTCATTTGTCATTTGTTCATTTCCATTCATCCAAGTAATAGTTGTGTCAGTTTCCGCAGCTGACTCCAGTTTCCGCAGCCAGAAGCAGATTCCGCAGCTACTACTCTGTTTTCAAAGAGAATGTACAGTCAGATGTTATTTCCATAATTATGAAATAAAATGCAGGTGAGAGGATCAAAAATGAAGACATGGAGCATTCAAGACACCAATGGAGATCAATTAGTTGAAGACCAAGGGAAAAGGCAAATATTCCAAAGGTATGAATAAAATTTATTTCAAATAGCATTGAAAAACACATTTTTATATAGTTCTGAACCATGAGCTCTATCCATTACGTGAAATGATTATATTGACAGTTCCGTAACCTTTCACGATCTCCATATTATCCTCTTGCATTCATTCACAAACGGTTTCATCATTAAAATTCCGATTTTCACTCATGTTCCAATATCCCACCGGAGACAATGAGACGTATTTGATTTGACCAAGGACTCTTACAGCCGCATAAATCAATAACCGTTGTTAAAACGTGCTCATATTTATTGTGCAGCCACCAAAATTCAAAACGCTGCCGAATGTCGTGTCTCTGCCGTGTTTATGAAACCCCACTCTGTTCTGTCTCACTCCATTTCGTTCCTTGTGCTCATTCTCACTCTTGGATATCTACCCACAGTCTCACTCCATTCCGTTTATGGTGCTCATTCCCATTTTATGATACATTCCCACAGTCATTGTGCTCGATCCTGTGCATTCAATCGTTCTATTTCCATTTGAACCCTCATGCAGGCAAAGTTGTGAAGAGTGTTAGTATGAATTCTTCGTCGAAGTGTACGAAAAAGAACCACTTTAGCTACGCATAACTAATCAGGGCGTTCGTCGTGTATTGGCCAGATATAGGGGCATATGGTGCCTTCTCGGATGTGTGTAGGGGCAAGTGGTGCCCCCCAGAATGTATGGGGGGGCATATGGTGCCCCCAGTTTTTGGATTTTGTTTGTAACATGCTATGGGCGTGTCGGATGTATATGTATGGGGGGCGTATGGTGCCCCCAGTGATGTATGTAGGGGCAGGTGGTGCCCCCATTTTTTGAGTTTGTGTGACATGCTGTGGGCATGCCAAAATGTATTTATAAAAAGGGGAATCTAACCACATTTTAATGATGTGGTGTGCCATTTGTTCTGGTTATGGTTATGCAGTTTGAGAAAGGAAATGGAGTGTTACCAATCTCTTTGGGTACTGCATATAGAGATCAAATGGACTTTAAGTTTCCGAATTGGCATACCTGGTGTCACTATCCCAAAAGGAGGATTTGGAGATAATGAACTGATGCTCTCGTAGAAAAGCTATAGGTTGGTCAATAATAATGTCTAAGAGACTGGGTTGCTGATGTAAGATGAGGGAACGATAAGGGGGATCGTCCCGAGAGTGATTTTAAGTGATATGGGACTCTAGAGGTTCTTCTAAATGTGGAAGAATACGGGGTCTAGAGTCAACACGACCAGATACACTAGGAGAGTGGTGGATAATGGCTTCTCTTGGTCTCTCAAATGTGGGTGCCCCCTTACCCAAACATTGGGTTTCGATGTAATGACCACAAGGTGGATGTGGTGTGAACGCATGGGTTCTATGTAAGGGGGAATAGATGAAGTCAGGGGTGGGAATTTCTTCCATAATGTCGTCATCGTGATAGAAGATGGGGTGACTAGTGGAAGAAGAACTACCTGACGTGGTGAAGGGGCCTGAATCATCATCATGAGAAGAGAGGTTCACATGCGCCTCGTCACAATGGGTGACCGAAGAGTAAGTAGATAACGGATCTACCGATGTTGAGCCCAAGATGACCGCTGAAGGAAGGTCAAGCGAAACAACAGGGGAGGATTCAGATGGAACGTTCCCCAATGGTCTCATGGATGATGACAGGTACAAAATGGTGACCGAGGGCTCCGTTGGCTTAAAAGCGGGAGGCGGAATGTGAATGTCCTCTGGTCCGATCGAAGCGGCCTTGAATTGGCGGTACAAGTCCAAGGAGGAACGGTACTCATCAAGGCGGGGACAGAGGTGGGTGTAATGGCCGTGAAAATCGCACAAGGCACAAGGGTGGTTTGTGCGCAAGTGTTTTAGTTTTGGGAGGGAGTTGGGGATAGTGACATGGAATTCTGGGAGATCAGAGTCGGGGAATGTCTCGTTGACCAGAAGCTTGAGGTGGGGCAATTCAGGACACATGTGAGTGGCATGACCGACGACATCACACAAAGCGCATCGAATGGCGGGCTTTGGTGGTCGTGGGGAAGGAGCCGGGTTGGTCATGGTGGTGTGGTCTTGGGTTGCCCCCTTGCGGGCTTTGCCTTTTTTCCCGGGAGCCAACCCAACAGGAGAAGGGTCCTGTGGAGGTGCCGGGGGCACAGTGGTTATGGAGGAAGCGAGGGGGACCGGTTGAACCGGTGTCAAAGCCATGTAAGGTTTGGGGTGACCGGGGGGGTGGCGGCTGGGGGGTCAAGGTACCAAACCGGAATACCCAAGGTCAAGTTAGGGAGAGAGAGGGTGGCCATGACGGGGACAGAATATACTCCGGGAGGGGGAGCCAAGAAGGGGATCTGTCCAGCAGGGTAGTGACCAGGAGGTACGGCTCCAAGATGGTTAAGGCTGGGGGGGGCCGAGCCTGGAGGATAAAGAGGTTCGGGGATACCAGCTGTAGGGGGAGGGCCGGAAGGAGGAGGTCCGGCTGGCGGAGATGAATGGCTAGGAGCGGGTTGCGGAGGGCGGGGGGGAGGGTGCGGACTAGCCGAGGCAGGCCGTTTATGGGCAGCCTGAGACGATTGCATCATGCAAATATTCGACAAGCTGGGATCCGTAATAGGAGGAGGGGGAAGGTGAGGAAAAGTACCAAGCAGGGTGGAATCTTTATAAACGCCGGGGGAGACACTGGTCAAGGAATCGACGGTTTGCTTGTTGGCTACAGAAGAGATGGTCGTCTCGGAGGAGGACTGAGACGACGGCTCATGATACGATAGCTGGTCAATGGTGAATATCTTCCCGTTATGTGGAAAAGACATCTTGCGGAAGACCGCGGATGGGACAGCAGACATGGCATAGGTGTAGCTTCGCCCCAATAGAATGTTGTAGTCTAGAGGGGCGTCAATGACTTCGACATCAACGCAAACCGTCTTACCGGCGAGGGTGATGGGACAGTTACGAAACAGACCAATAGGCTGGGAGGCATGACCGTCCCACGCTCGAAGGGTGATCGTGGAAGGGGCCAGCTCAGGGGATCCGAGTTGCTTCCAAACCGAAGCGGACATCACACAGGTGGATGCCCCTCATCAATTATACACCGGGATACAGTGGCGTTCCGGATTTTGACTGGGATTTGGAAAGCAACGGAAGGAGGAAGAGGAGGGTGGTCCGATTGAGTGGCGTCGAAAACAATCATTTGGTCATCAGCAGGATCAACAGCGCCCACGGCAGATAGTAGAGCCTTCCGTTGGGAAGGGCACGACCGGAGGAGTTCCAGTGTGGAAATGGCAGCAGGGGATTGTGCCAAATCATCTACTATACTGTACGATTGGGCGGCTCGACCGGAAGCAGCATTTCGGCGTAATGGACCCTTTGGAATCTTTGGGTGAACCTCAACTCTGGGTTGAGGGATGTGTAAGGGGCCACTGGGTGTCGAAAGAGGCTCTGTAGAACCTGAAGATGGAAGCTCGGGAGCAGACTGAGCAGGAGGCTTGGGGTACTGGCGAGACCGAGTTTGAAGGTGAAGGTCGACGGAAGGGGACAGATCGGAGCGCATCATAAGGATCTGGTAGTCAGAGGAACCAGAAATGGACGAGGGTGTGGCTGCATGGCTGTCGGGGGGTTGGGTAGCCACGAATCCCTATTGAGGGAAAAAATCAGTGAACACAGCTGGCTGGGTAGTGGCCACATTAGGAGGAGCGTGAGGGGAGGCGTGTTGTCCGCGCAATGTGGCTTGAGACTCCCACATCTGTCGCATCTGGGGTAAGAGAGGACAATCGTGAGTGTAGTGACCGTAATCACTGCAACACGAACAGGGCTTGTTTGTGCGAAGCGGCCTGTCCGGCCCGGGCGGGATGCCCTGAGGCTGGTTGCTAGTGTTAGGGTCCATACCAGACTTGGGTCCTCGGTTACCGGGGGCAGATGGGTTCTGGTTGCCTCGCCGCCTTCTTTGAGAAGAAGGGGGGTTAATCGCACCCTGCTGTGCAAATACTTGCCCTGGAGGGGGTTGTATGTGCTGTTGCAGGTTGTGAGGAGGCAAGGGAGGCGAAAGCGCATATGCTGGAGGAGCTGGCGCACCAGGCTGTGGATAAAAGTAAGGGTTGGGTTGGGCGACATTGAGGTAAGCAGGAGGTTGGGCAAAAGGAGGAGGCATGCCGTATCCTGGATACATGTTGCCGGGAGGGGGAAGATTGCTTGAGGTGCTGGCCCCTCCCCGAGGGAGACCATGGCTCATAGGAGGGTGAGCAGATGGGTGGGAAAGAGATCCAACAATACCGTCGGCGGAATGAGATGCCCCCGGGGCGTTAGCGCCACCGGACCTGGGGATGTCAGGAAGAACGGTATAAACATAACCCGATTGAGCGTAGATCAGGTCATATTTTAAAGCTATTTGGAGGGCGGCTTCTTCAGATTGAGGAAAGTGAGAGGCGACATCTTTGCCGATGGGAGATGGGAGGGTGCGAAGGAACCAGTCCATGTAAACCCGATCTTCAAAGGGAGGGGCTCGACATAAGCTCCGTCTTCGTTGCCATTCCTGAACATGGGCAGAAAGGCGTGTGGAAGAGGATTGCTTAAATGAAGTCAAGAGCTCCGTGCCAGTGTCGTATCGGAGAGGGAGCTGGAAGTACGACAAAAAGGCTTGGGCAAGAGTCTCGAACGTGGTATGGGAGGAAGTGGCCTGTTCGACATACCATTTAGAAGCTTCGCCGGTAAGAATGCGTTGGAACAGACGAAGACGGATGGAGTCATCGGTAATGGAGTTGGAGGAACACCACATGTGGAAAGACCGGACGTGATTGGTTGGATATTCTCCGTTAAGGCCCTCGAACTTATGGATATCAGAGGGCAGCTTGGTGGGCATAGTGGGCCAGGTAGCATTGTGGTGAATGGGATCATTAATCAACTGATGGAAATCGGGGAGGCTGAGGCCTGCAATGTACGGCAGCACAGGGGTGGCCGGAGTAGTGGTTGTGATGGTTCCGCTAGAAGTAGGGCCGGCATTGGGGCCGGGAGAACCGCTAGCGTTAGGCCTTGGTCCAGACATGGTGAAGGTAAAAGGGGGAGAACCGGAAGGAGGAGGGGGACCCGATGAATCAGGAGAGGAGTCGGAGTGCGGACTCGAAGGTGGACTGGCTCGACGACGGCGGTGCGGAGCAGGTCGATCAACCGGAAACCGAGGGTGAAGGCCAAGAAGTCTCCGGGAAAGGCGCCTTGGGGGCGCAATGATGACAGGAAGAAGGAAACTGACAAGGGCAGAAAGGGACAAAATCAAGAAGGTCAAGGGCAGAAAAGGTGCAGTGACAATTGATTTTAGAGTCTTTGCCAGGCGGTGTAAACCAGGCGCTTCTTCACTTAGGGTCAGTGTGTGGTGTGCGTTGATTTTAATTTTTAAAACCCTTTCCGTTGTTTGAGAGCAAGAAAAAAGTGTGCTACGTAGCTGAAAATAAACCTACAGAGAACAGAAATAAAATGCTGAAATAACAGAAAAATAACGGCTACGTATGCATCTATCTAACCCAAGAAGGTGGGTCTCTCACAACTATGCTGAAAAGAAAGGGGAAAACTATGGAAACACACACAAAGGACGCTCGACAGATCCGGGGTCAAAGGGGACAGAGATCTGGAGGATAAAGCTGCAGACAAGGGGTGCAGGTCACAGCCAAGAGACAGAGGTCAAGGTGGCTGGAAAAAGGGAAATCAGCAAAAACTGGGGGGGCAAGGCGGAGGC
>JAXQQM020092087.1:0-39505 GCA_034641835.2 Pinus albicaulis
CAAAAATCGCGATGTTATCGCGATTTTTTGAAAAAATCGCGCTTTTTTCAAGCGGCCGATTTAATCGGCGATGTTTTGGGCGATTTTTTGAAAAAATCGTCATCGCGATTTAATCGCGATTTTTTCGAAAAAATCGCGAGTCGATTGGTAATAATCGTGCCTGCGTCGGACAGCGGCTTATAATGCGATTTTTTGGATTTTATTTGTCATTTTTAGTTGGACAGAGTTGTTTATGAGAGCCAAGGAGAGAAGAAGAAAGAGCCAAGGAGGGAAGGAGGAGATTTAGAAGCCCAAGATTGGACAAAACTTAGAATTTCTTGCAATCCAAGCGAAGAAAAATCAAATTTGGACCAAGTGTTTCCGGCAAAACGTTTTTCCAGGTATGGGCATCAAATTTAACCCATTTTTTTTTGTTTTTTTCTTGTTCTTCCATGGGTTTCTATTACCCATGTATTTTTCATCATTTGTGATTGCATTTGGTATTGTTTTTTTTGTTTGTTTTTGTTTTATTGAGAGGAGAGGGTTTATTTTGGTCAAAAATGCAAAAAATTGTTTGTTAAATTTTGTTTTTTATATTTCTTCTTGTGCTCTTAGCTTCTTCCCATTATTTTTGCTTGTGTTTCAACATGTATTTTTTCCAATTATTTTTGGATTGAGTTGAGGGTTTTTTTTGGTGAAAAAAATCAAAATGTTGTATGTAAAATTGTAATTTTTTTATTTTATTTTTTAACTGGCAATTTTTCTTGTGCCCTAGGTTCAAATTTCAACATTCAAAGTTCAAACTTCAAAGTTTCCAACATGCCAAGGAAATTAGATCCTTTATGGGAATTTGGTGAACCTGATGGGGGTTTTGACCGATCAAACTTGTCTTGCAAATTATGTAGTCACCACATGACAGGGGGGATATACAGGTTGAAATACCACTTGGCACAAATTCCTGGGCATGAAGTAGGCCCTTGCAAAAACACCAATCCAGAAATAATCAAAAGAGCCATGAACTCATTGGGAGAAATAGAAACCACTAAACTCAGCAAAGCAGCTCTGAAAAGTCAAATATCAGGGTTTGTGGTTGAGCGTGAGAGTGGTAGTGGCTCTTCAGCATCAGCCTCTTCTACAGGCAGCCCCATCGCTGCTGCCTCATTTTTTGTTCCTAGAACCACTCACGGGGCACAGCCATCTATCTCCTCCTATCTTAAAAGAAAGGAGAAGGAAGAAGCTGATAGGTTGTTGGGCAAACTGTTTCTTTGGAGTGATATTCCTTTCAGTGGTGCCAGGACCAATCCATTTTATCAGTCTGCGATTGATGCTATCGCTGTTGTTGGCCCAGGATACAAAGCCCCTTCAGAGAATGACCTTAAAGGGCGCATTCTGCAAAATGAGAAAGCTGACTGCACCAAGAGATTGGAAGAGTTAAGGGCATCATGGGAAATCACGGGATGCACTGTGATGTCAGATGGTTGGACTGATCAAAGGGGTAGGACCCTTATTAACTTCTTGGTCAGTTGTCCCAAAGGGACAATGTTTATGAACTCTGTTGATGCATCTGCACATGTGAAAGATGCAAGATTATTATGTGATTTATTAGATGTGTTCATTACGGAGGTTGGGCCCCAAAATGTTGTCCAAATCATAACGGACAACGCTACAAACTATGTTTCTGCTGGCAAGATGCTTATGGAGAGGTATCCGAGCATATTTTGGACACCTTGTGTGGCACATTGCCTTGATTTGATGTTGGAGGACATCGGAAAACTTGATTTTGTCAGTGATATTGTAGAATCATCAAAGAGAATCACAAAATTTATATATAACCATGGATCTGTGCTTCATTTGATGAGGACATTCACCAACAATAAGGAGTTGGTGCGGCCTGCTATTACACGATTTGCCACTTCTTTCATCTCTCTTCAATCCCTCTTGAATTCTAAGTGAGAATTGAAGAGAATGTTTGTTTCAGATGAGTGGCGTGCTTTGACTATCAGCCGCAAATCAGAGGCACAGGCCATCTGCAGGTTGGTGTCATATCAGGAAAGTTTCTGGGCTGGAGTGGAAGAGGTGTGCAGCATTAGTGAACCTTTGGTAAAGGTTCTTAGATTGGTGGATGGAGAGAAGCCCGCAATGGGCTACTTGTATGAGGCCATGGATAGGGCCAAAGAAGCTGTTCGCGGCTATTATGATGATAAGGGTGATGATGGGTTTCAGAGACAACTTCTTTTATGGGAAGTGATTGATGATCGATGGAACAACACACTCCATCGTCCCATTCATGCTGCAGGGCTCTTCCTGAACCCCGCATTTGCTTATTCATGTGGTTTTCTATTTGATGCTGAGGTCATGGATGGCTTTTTCAGTTGTGTTCAGAAGATGGTGCCAACTCCATCAGAACGTTCAGAGATATCCAAAGAGATAGAGGTATACAGAATGGCAGGTGGCACCTTGAGCTTCGACATGGCAGTCCAGGATAGGACTGTTAAAATGCCAGGTAAGATTTTCATTATTTTAAAAATTTTCTTATGTTTGTAACTTTATCAGTTTATCTTATTTGTTGTAACTTGTAACTTGTAGATGCATAGTGGAGGAGCTACGGTGGCAGATTACCAAAACTCCAAAAACTTGCCATTAGAATACTCAGCCAAACATGTAGCGCTTCAGGATGCGAGCGCAACTGGAGTGTATTTGAAAAAATACGCACCAAAAGGCGCAACAGGTAAAACACTTAACATATTCAAATTTCGAACTGATTTTTTGAATTCATTAAATATTTTTTTTTAAATATTTAATTTATTAATTTATGACCCTTGTACGGGTTGGAGGGTCAGCGGCTCAATGACATGGTTTACGTCTACTACAATCTTAGATTGTGGCTGAGACAACTTGAGAGGACTCCTGATATGGAGGCCATCTCTTTAGATGCGATTGACACCACTGCTGAATGGAGGGTTGAGGCTGAGAGGCCTGTCATGGAGTCAGCCCCTGATTGGATAGAGGAGGAGGTAGTGGAGGGGGAGGACAAGGAGGAGGACGAGGAGGAGCAGTAGGAGGAGGAGGACGAGGAGGAGCAGTAGGAGGAGGAGGAGCAGGAGGAGGAGGTGACACCACCTACCACTACTACCGGTAGAGGACGTGGTCTGCCTCCTTTAGCTCCTAGTGGTTCAGGTTCCCGTTCCGGTTCTGGTGCTTCATTTTTTTCTTCTAGAGCACGACAGAGCCCATTGCCAGTCCCGCCAGCTTCTTCATCTAGAGAGAAAGGAAAAGCTGTTGTATTTTCTCGCAAGAGGGGCAGAGGAAATCAATAGTATAGGACCATAGGTTTTATGGTGCATTGACATTCCTTTGTATATGACATTATGACTCATGATATGAGATACATTATTATATTTTTTGTTGATATTTTGAGGCTGAGTTGACTCTTGAGACTCGGGACTTAGTATTCAGGACAGGATTCAGTTTTATGTGTGATGTAGCATTAGACATGATATTACACATCTTATATATTAGTTTTTTTTTCATATTTATGTGTCAATGCATTTATTTTATGCTGTAGATGCTTTAGATATTAAAAAAATTGAAAAAAAATGAATATTTTTGTATGTTACGATTTTTTCCCGATTTTTACGATTTTTTCCGATTTTTTCCCCTTGGCGATTTAATCCCGATCGCGATTTTTGTTACTTTGGTTTGATCTCAAGGCATATATCGATAATGTGGTGGCGGTTCCCACAGATGCGGATCAGTTGAAAGAGTATAGAAAGGAGATGGCGCAGGTGAAGAGGTTGATCCTTGATGGTGTTCGGGATCACATTGTATCACATATAGTGGCCAAGGGAATGACCAAAAAGATGTGGGATACACATTCCACGTTGTACTAGGGAACTTCCGAGCAGTAGAAGATGTACTTGGAGGAGAAGATGAGATGCACCAGGATGCAGAAAGGGGAATGCATAGACCCCTTCCTCACCAGGATTCAGGAAATCCGAGACCAACTTGTAGATGTTGGGGCAGCGCACTAGTGTCTCAGAGCTAGTGCGATTGGCACTCAATAGTGTCTTAGAGGAGTGGCAGGTATTTGTCCAAAGTATCTTGGGCAGAAACACCTTGCTAAGGTGGGAAAGGATGTGGGCCGATTTGTAGTAGGAGGAGTTAAGACGAGACTCGGTAAAGAGCTCCATCGGTGGTAGCAGCAGCGAATCGAAGCAGGTGAAGGAGGAGGAAAATGTGGCCCTCCCTTCGAAGGGTCCTAGTCAGGGATAGGTGGAGTAGCGAAAGAAGAAGGACCTGTCAAAAGTCACGTGCTTTAGTGGCGAGTTTGGCCACTATAGTACCAATGTCCTCTCAAATAGAAGGACAAAGAGGTGAAGTAGGACCAGGAGACAGCTCATGCCGAGATTGATAGGTTGTCCTCCAGGCTCGAGGAAGACTTCGCCATGTTTGCAGATATACCACTAGGAGTGAAATGGGGTGACTTGGTGTTGTAGCCCCAGAGTGCTACAGATGGGAAGGATTCTTGAGGAGGTCCACCTCTTGAATCAATACCTTGCTACAGGAGCCCACAATATTTCAGTAGCAGGATGGACCAGTGGCAGTTGATGTAGTTAGATGCGAGAGTGACAGTTGTAGTGACTAGTAGCAATCAGATGTTGGGGAGTGTAGTGCAGAGTTGACAACAGTGCAGTTGGCATAGTGCAGAGTCAACAACAATGCAGAACCTTCAGTGACAATGCAGATGCTAGTAGCAGTCAAGAGTCGGGTGACAGATGCATCATACTGAACACAATTGGTTCGGTTTTGGATGTTTTTCAGTTGCAATAGCAGCATTAATAGAGTCGCAGTGTAGATGCAGTGTTGGCAGTGGTTCAGCATGGTCAACAACACCACAGATGCAACGCATATCAAAGTTGCGCAGTAGTTGGTGGGAAGCAGTAACCAAACATTAGTAACGTGATAGGAGATGATACAAAAACAAAGTATTGCTATCAGGGTGAAGCAGTATTAGAATGTTGAGATTTTGGGTAGCATCAGATGTGCTCTAGCTCCGAAACTTTGAGGAGGGGCTAGAACACATGAGATCTCCAAAATCTAGAAATTAATTGGAGAAATTCCACCTGGAGTGAAAGTTATTCAATAAATTAATTATTTTAATGGAGACCCTAAGTCTAACTTAGGGAAATAAAATAATTAAAGGGAATTAATTTAAACATGTGGGTGAGAGTGTTCTAAGTAACATGGATCAAGTCTTTTCTAATATTAGTTGTTGATTAGAGATTAGATCACGGTCGTTGATTTCTCAACGAGAAAAGTATGAAAGGAAGGTTTGGGGTCAGTTGGAGAAGACGCACAGAGCAGTAACATTTGAGTTAAGTCGAAATTCTGGGGCGTGGTTTGCTGAGAATTTTTGAGTGAGCTTGCAGTGCTTGTAAGGGGCAGATCGACGAGGGATTATTCTGATCCAAGGTTGAGAATACAAAGGCAGAGAGGCAGATCCATACCAGGCAGCACAGAGACCAGCGGGAGGGACGCAACCCACCCAGGCTCATGCAGAGGCTGACGTAGGGGCAGTACTCAACCCAGAAGAGTGACACAGGGGCAGCCTGTGTTGTGCAGAGGCAGTGTTGAGCCCAGAAGGGTGACGCAGGGGCAGCCTGTGTTGCGTAGTGGCTATGCTAGGCAGGAGAAGCTGACGTAGACGCTGGAGGAGCAACACTGGGGTTCCAGTGGGCTAGAAAGGGCTTGTATTCAGTGCATTTCAGAGGAGTGCTTCCTCGGTTGAATCAACCATATTTTCTATCTCCGAGTGATAGGTACTTGGCCGTGAAATTGTCTGTTGGGCAAACCACTACTAGTGCCCTTGATTATATTCAAATATTCTGCTTAATAGACAAACCCTCTAAGAGTTGTTGCATCGGTTTTCCCGCATTGTGTTTTTCTGGGGACATTGTCCAAATAATACTGTGTCCATTGTCATGTGTGTGCTATGCTTTAGTAATTGATCTGTTTATATGTGTAGGTTGTAGTTGTATTTGCTTTGATATTTTACTGAATATTCAGGAAATAACTTGTTAATTAAATAAAACAAGTAGGAGAAGTAAATCAAGATACTGCAATAGGGTTTATATATTAAAAAATTTTCACATGGTATTAGAGCAATTGTAGATAAAGCTGAAGCCATCAACATAGGGCTAAAGATTTTTTGCTGCAGGAGGGCAGCTAAAGCTGCACATATTCAGAAAGAGGCAACGCAACACCAGAGGGACAACGCAGAGGCCCTTTCGGGGTGACGCAGAGCCAGTCTGCTCACGCAGAGCTAATGTAAGCCCGGAAGGGTGACGCAGAGCCTGTCAAGCTCATGCAGAGCTGACACAGTGGCTGATGCAGGCCCAAGAGGGTGTCACAGTCCAAGGAGTAACAGTGTGCCGGTTGCCGTGGCTGGAGGTGCAATTTTCTGATCTTCGAACTTGCTGGTGGGGCATTGTTTCTGTCGATGTAGAACAATTCCTAGCAGGGTTGACAAAGTAAGGGGAAACAGTTCCTCAACATATTTCTAGCCAAGAAATTTGAGATTCGATCCAGAGGAGTGATCGTGGAGGGCTGATTCGATAGAATTGGTGAAGGATTTTCGGGAGGGAAGTCATTTGTCAGAGGGAGCATACTCTCTAGAGGGTTTCTATCGCCAAGAAACCCAAATTCGGTCTTTTGCTCAGTGTAGTAGCAGTAGAAGGGAGAAGATCACTTGCTTGACAGTTTGAACAGAGATGGCCCCGTTTGAACTGAGAGATCAGGATAGGTTAGATGGTGTGTCTAACTTTGCTATCTGGAAAGCCAAAATCCTGACATTATTTGAGGAGTATGGCATTAGAGACCATGCTGAGAATGTCCTGGTTGTGCTGACTGATGCTGATGCTCTGAAGAAGTTCAATGAAAATCAAGTGCAGGCTAAATGCTTGATCATGGATAGAGTGAAAGATCACGTGGTTCCGCATATTGCCGAGAAGAAGATGACAAACAAGGTGTGGACAACATTAACCACGTTGTATCAAGGTAGCTCTGCCCAGAGGAAGATGCTTTTGGAGAATCATATGCGGATGTTCTAGATGCACAAGGGAGAGGAGATCGATCCTTTCCTCTTTAGATTGCAGTTTATCCGAGACCAATTGATTGCCATGGGGGCAACTCCTGATGATGGACTCATGGTGAGGATTGCCTTGAATGCAGCCACCAATGAGTGGGAGACCTTTGTCCAAAGCATTTTGGGCAGAGCACAACTTCCAAACTAGGGGGACATGTGGGTTGTCCTTCGAAAGGAGGAGATCAGGAGAATAACCAAGAGGGAATTGAACAACGGAGGACTCAAGATTAAGAAAGAGGAGGCGAAATATGTAGCCCTAGAATCTAAGGGACAGAGGCAGCAAGGGAAGAAGAAGAAGGACCTATCCAAGGTCCGGTGCTTCAGATGTGGTGAATTGGGACACTTTGCCAATACTTGTCCTAAGAAGAAGGACAAGGAAGATTCAGATTCCAAGGCAGCAGCAGCGAAAGGGGACGACGACAACGATGATGATGTGGCCATGAGTGATCATGGACTTCGAGAGAAGAGGTGGGGAGACATAGATCTGTAGATTGAGCTACAGATGGTGACAACGAGATCCTTGAGGTGCCCAAACACTTGGATCACATACGAGCTACGGGATCTTAAGATAGTAGCAGGATGACTGGAGTCAGTGGATGCAGAGGATCATGGAAAAGCACAAGGCAGTGTTTGAACGCTGAATATTGGAGCAGCACAGTGCAGTGGCAGCAACAACGTGGAAGAAACAACGTAGAGGCTGATGGGACTTCGGCAGCGCAGAGGGGCAGTGCTTATGTAGTGCAAAGCAACAACATTGCAAAAGCTCTAGAGAGACAACACAAAGCAACAACAAAGGGTGCTTCAGTGATGAGATGCAGCCAGACTGACTTGTCTGTCAGTTGTTGGGTGATTTTGCTTCAGTTGCTTACTTCTCAGCAACTGAGTTGTAGTTTATCAGTTAGTAGTGGCACTGCTATGGGCAACATGATGCAACATTTTAGAGGGAGCTGTAGTACAGATGTGGTAGTGTCAGTGGAAGTGACATGGGCAACAGTACAGAAAGCAACATCGTAGTGGATGAAGGGCAACAGGCCAAGCATCGACAGCGTAGGGACCGATTCTAGACATTAGAGCAATGCTTTTGGAGTGAAGTGTTGCTAGAGCACATTCCTCGCCAAGAGGGAGTGTTGATAATTTGGGTAGCATCGCATGTGCTCTAGCTCCGAAACTTTGTGGAGGGGCTATAATGCATGAGATCTCCAAGACTCAGAAATCGTTTGGAGAAATTCCACCTGGTGTGAAACTTATTCAATAAATTAATTATTTTAATGGAGACCCTAAGTCTAACTTAGGGAAATAAAATAATTAAAGGGAATTAATTTAAACATGTGGGTGAGAATGTTCTAAGTGACATGGATCAAGTGTTTTCTAATCTTAGCAGTTGATTAGAGATTAGATCACGACCGTTGTTTTCTCAACGAGAAAAGTTTTAAAGGAAGGCTTGGGGTCAGCGGGAGAAGACACACACAGAGCGGTAGCACTTGAGCTAAGTCGAAATTCTGGGCTGTGGTTTGCTAAGAATTTTCGAGTGAGCTTGTAGTGCTTATGAGGGGTAGATCGATGAGGGATTATTCTGATCCAAGGCCGAGAATACAAAGGCAGAGAGGCAGATCCGTACTAGGCAGCGCAGAGACTAGCAAGAGGGACGCAACCCAGCCAGGCTCACACAAAGGCTAACGCAGGGCCTTCATGGTGACGCAAAGGCAATGCTGAGCCTAGAAGGGTGACACAAGGGTAGCTTATGCTGCGCAGAGGATGCGCAATGGCTACACTTGGCAGGAGAAGTTGACACAAAGGCTGTGCAGTGGCTACGTTGGGCAGGAGAAGCTGACGCAGAGGCTGGAGGAGCAGCGCTGGGGTTCCATTGGGCTAGAAAGGGCTCGTATTCAGTGCATTTCAAAGGAGTGCTTCCTCGGCTGAATCAACCATATTTTCTGTCTTCGAGAGATAGGTACTTGTGTCGTGAAATTCTTTGTTGGGAAAACCACTACTGGTGCCCTTGATTGTATTCAGATATTCTACTTAATAAACAAACCCTCTAAGAGCTGTTGCACTGGTTTTCTCGAATTGGCTTTTTACGGGGACATTGTCCAAAAAATATTGTGTCCTCTGTCATGTGTGCACTAGGTTTCAGTAAATGATCTGTATATATGTGTAGGCTACAGTTGTATTTGCTTTGATATTTTACTGAATATTCAGGAAATAACTTGTTAATTAAATAAAACAAGTAGGAGAAGTAAATCAAGATACTGCATTAGGGTTTCTATATTAAGAAATTTTCACATAGAACACATTCCTCGCTAAGAGGGAGTGTTAGTTTTTGTAGCATCAAATGTTTTCTAGCCTTGAAATTTTGTGGAGAGGCTAGAGCACATGAGATCTCCAAAACCCTAGAAACGTTTATGGAAATTTCGCCTAGAAATTATTTAATTAGATTATTAGTCAGTTTTTTAATATTTACTAAGTCTAAACGTAGGGAATATGACTAATTAATCAGACTTAATTAAGTCAAGGTGTGAATGTTCTAGAGACTCATATAGATCGACTTCAAGTTAATCCTAGCCATCGATTAAGACCTAATCGTGGTCGTTGAAGTCTCAACATAGGATTATAAGAAGAAGAAGATGGGGCTTGGAGAAATCACTTCAGCAGTTCGATTTTACTGGTAGATCGATTTCCAGAGTAGAAGATGTCAGTTTCCAGAGAGAGATTCAGTGAGATCGAAGCACTGACAGAGGGGCAAGGATAGTGAAGTCAAAGGAAGGATTCCAGTTCCGGTGAGTGCATTTGAAGAGAGGTAGAAGAGCCACAAAGAGGTTGACGTAGAGGAAACACAGTAGCCTCTAAAGGAAACTCGATTTGTTGGGGCGAAGCAGAGTTTTAGTGCTAGAAGCCGGGCAGAGGTTCCAGAGGCCAGGAGAACCGTTTTCCCAGATAGAAGCTAACCAGACGGCTTGAGGAGAAGTTGTTCCGAGATGAGTGCAGAAGTGACTACAATAGGGTGACGCAGTGAATGCGCAGAGCGATTTGGACGACTCAATTTTGAGCTAAGGTTAGTTACTAGATTTTGTGTAGTGACCCCATTTCCTCATTTCATTTTTCTTGCCCGAGTTTCTGTGGGATTGCAGTTTCGACATCCAGTTGTACTTAGACTGTTCAACTGTTGCATTATAATAAAACCTACAAGCTATTTCTTGCAGAATTTTCCCAAGTTGGGTTTTTTGTGGACTTTAGTCCAAAAATAATTGTGTTTATTTGTGTGTGTGTGCTAGCATTATTTATTTCTTAGCAATTTTTATTTGTGAAGGTAGGTGTATATGTTAGATATTTGCCTTGGAAACAACTTAATTAATTTATTGGTAAGTTAATAATTAAAAATAATATTATATTTCTTTGCCCAATAGGATTCGGGTCCATAGAATTTTCACATGGTATCAGAGCCAGGTTATCAACTAGAGAGCTCAATAACGAAGAACGAAGGATTTTCGTTGTTCAGTGTGGGTAGCAGATTGAAACCCCAGAGAGCAACGCAGTCACCTTGGGCAAGAGGTTGAATTTCTTGAGGAGAATCGATTTTTCTGAGAGGGATAGAAAAATTCAATCTCTCCAAATCGAGGGTTTCCAGAGGCAGAGGGAGCAACCAATATTTTTGTAGAGCAGATCTCTAGCTAGACATAGTAGTTTTGCAGCAGTTTGCTACAATAGAACTAGCGTCGGGTGGAAGAAGAACATACATCGAGGGAAAATTTTTGCTTAGGGAACTTCTAGTCTCAAGAAGTTCGATTTCCCTTGTAGATCAACAGTCGTTGTGAGCAGAGTTTCTCAATCCAGAAGGGATTGCGAATAGCTGAAAGAAGAAAGGAGATGTCACAGGTGAAGAGGTTGATCCTTGATGGTGTTCGGGATCACATTGTATCACACATAGCAGCCAAGGGAACGACCAAAGAGATGTGGGATACACTTTCCACGTTGTACCAGGGAAATTTCGAGCAACAGAAGGTTTACTTGGAGGAGAAGTTGAGATGCACCGGGATGCAGAAACGGGAACACGTAGACTCCTTCCTCACTAGGATTCAGGAGATTTGAGACCAACTTGCAGATGTTGGGGCAGTGCTTCAACCCACAGAGCTAGTGCGGTTGTTACTCAACAGTGTCTTAGAGTAGTGGTAGGTATTTGTGCAAAGTATCTTGTGCAGAGACACCTTGCCAAGGTGGGACAAAATGTGGGCCGATTTGTAGCAGGAGGAGTTAAGACGAGACTTGGTAAAGAGCTCCATCAATGTCAGCAGTAGCGGATTGAAGCAGGTGAAGGAGGAGGAGAATGTGGCCCTCCCATCGAAGGGTCCCAATCAGGGACATGGAGAGAAACAGAAGAAGGACTTGTCAAAGGTTAAGTGCTTAAGGCGTGGTGAGTTTGGCCACTACAGTACAAATGTCCTCTCAGGAAGGACAAAGAGGAGAAGCAGGACCAGACGACAACTCGTGCCAAGATTGATAGGCTGTCCTCTAGGTTGGAGGAAGACTTCGCCATGTTTGCAGACATATCCCCCAAGAGTGAAATGGGGCGACCTCGTGTTGTAGTCCCACAATGCTATAGATGGGCAGGATCCTTGAGGAGGTTCACCACTTGAATTAGTACCTTGCTATAGGAGCCCACAATATTTCAGTAGCAGGATGGACCAGTGGCAGTTGATGCAGTCATATGCGAGAGTGACATTTAGAGTGACTAGTAGAAGTCAGATGCTGGGGAGCGCAGTTTAGAGTTGATATTAGTGCAGAGTCAGTAACATCGCATATCCTTTAGTGATAGTGCAGATGCTAGTAGTAGTCAGGACTCGGGTGATAGATGCATCTTACTGAACAAAGTTGGTTCAGTTTTGGATTATTTTCAGCTGCAGATATTGCAGTAGCAACAACAACAAAGTTGTAGGTTAGTTGTAGTGTTGGCATCAGTTCAACAGGGTCAACAACATCATAGATGCAGTGCATATCAAAGTTGTGCAGTGGTTGGTGGGAAACAATTGCCAGACATCAGCAACGTGACAGGAGATGATGCAGAAACAAAGTATTGCTATCAGGGGTGCAACAGTACTAGAACACATTCCTCGCCAAGAGGGAGTGTTAGTTTTTGTAGCATCAAATGTGTTCTAGTCTTTAAATTTTGTGGAGAGTCTAGAATACAGGAGATTTCCAAAACCCATAAATCATTTTTGGAAATTTCGCCTAGAAATTACTTAATTAGATTATTAGTCAGTTTTTTAATAATTCCTAAGTCTAAACTTGGGGAATATGACTAATTAATCAAAATTAATTAAGTCAAGGTGTGAATGTTCTAGAGACTCACGCGGATTGACTTCAAGTTAATCCTAGCCATCGATTAAGATCTAATCTTGGCCATTGAAGTCTCAACAGAGGATTATAAGAAGTCGACGGGGCTTGGAGAAATCACTTTAGCAGTTTTATTTTTACTGGCAGATCGATTTCCAGAGTAGAAGCTATCAGTTGCCAGAGAGAGATTCAGTGAGATCGAAGCAGTGAGAAAGGGGCAGGGGCAGGGACAGTGAAGTTGGGGAAAGGATTCCAGTTCTGGGGAGTGCATTTGCAGAGAAGAAGAAGAGCCACAGAGAGGCTAACGCTGAGGCAGTGCAGTAGCCTCTAGAGGAAATTCGATTTGGTGAGAAGCAGAGTTTCAGTGCCAGAAGATGGGTAGAGGTTCTAGAGGCGAGGAGAGACACTTTCCCAGACAACAGATGACCAAACGGTTTGAGGAGAAGCTGTTTTGAGTTGAGTGCAGAAGTGACTATGCTAGGGTGATGTAGTGATTGCAAAGAGCTAGTTTGGACGACTCAATTTTCCTATGGAGTGAGGAAATTCTTCACTAGATTTTTCTTGTCAGATTTTCTCTTAGGATTGCTAGTTTCGGCATCCCGTTGTACTCCAATTATTTGACTGCTGCATAATAATAAATCCCTCAGCTACTGCACCGGTTTTCCCAAGTTGGGTTCTTTCGGGGACTTTCGTCCAAAAATAATTGTGTTATTTTATGTGTGTGTGCTAGCATTTCTTCTTGCGTTTATTTCTTCCACAATTTTTATTTGTGAAGGTTGCAGTGTATTATTTTGATATTTGTCGTAGGAAACAACAAATAAATTGTTAAGTAGAATTAACAATTAAAAGAAATAATATTAGTTGTTGCAATAGGATTTGGGTCACCGATTTTTCACATGGTATCAGATCCAGGTTATCAACCGGAGAGCTCAGTAGCGAAGAAAGGAGTTTCGTTGTTCAGTGTGGGCAACAAATCAAAACCCTAGAGGGCATCACATTCACCTTGTTCAAGAGGTCGAATTTTCCGAGGAAAATCGATTTTTCTGAGACGGACATAAAAATTCGATCTCTCCAGATCGAGGGTTTCCAAAGGCAAAGGGAGAAACCAATATTTTTTGCAGAGCATATCGCTAGCTGGACGCAGTAGTTTTGTAGTAGTTTGCTAGAGTAGAACTAGCGTCATGTGGAAGAAGAGCACACATTAAGGGGAAATTTTGCTTCGGGAAGTTCTGGTCTCAAGAAGTTCGATTTCCCTTGCAAATCAACAGTCGTTGTGAGCAGAGTTTCTCACTTCAGAAGGGAGTACGAATAGCTGAGCAACAGCTAAGCAGAAGGGAAGAGGAGATTTTCACCATTTGTTGAGATGGCTACCGATTGGCTAAATGAGATTAGACAAAGTCGGGATGGTGTTCCCAACTTGCTGGTCCGGAAGGCAAGGATCTCCTTCCTTCTAGATGAGTTTGATCTCAAGGTATATCGATAATGTGGTGGTAGTTCCTGCCGCATGCGACTACTGAAATGCACAAAGGAGATGGCGCGAGTGAAGAGGTTGATCCTTGATGGTATTCAAGATCACATAGTATCATACATAGTGGCCAATTGAATGACCAAAGAGATGTGGGATACAATTTCCACGCTGTACCAGGGCACTTCTGAGTAGCGGAAGATGTACTTGGAGGAGAAGCTGAGATGCACTAGGATGCAGAAAGGGGAACGCATAGACCCCTTCCTCACCAGGATTCAGGAGATCAAGTTGGAATTGTTGGGGCAGTGCCTCAACCCAGAAAGCTAGTGTGATTGGCACTCAATAGTGTGCCAGAGGCGTGGCAGGTATTTGTCCAAAGTATCTTGGGTAAAGACACCTTGCCAGGGTCGGACAGGTTATGTGCCAATTTGCAGGAGGAGGAGTTGAGACAAGACTTAGTAAAGAGCTCCATCAGTGGCAACAACAACAGATCGAAGCAAGTGAAGGAGGAGGAAAATGTGGCCCTTGCATCGAAGGGTCCTAGTCAGGGACAGGGGGAGGAGCGGAATAAAAAGGACCTATCAAAGGTCAAGTGCTTCAGGTTTGGCGAGTTTGGCCACGATAGTACCCAATGTCCTCTCAGGAAGAAGGATAAAGAGGAGAAGCAAGACCAGGTGGCATCTCATGCCAAGATTGATAGGTTGTCCTTTGGGCTGGAGGAAGACTTCGTCATGTTTGCAGACATACCCCCAAGAGTGAGATGGGGTGACTTGGTGTTGTAGCCCCATAGTGCTACAAATGGGTAGGATTGTTGAGGAGGTCTACCTCTTGAATGTGAAAATTTATGAATATTACTTTATGTAGAAATTCTACTGTTAGATCTGGTTATACTTCTCCTACTTAAACAAGTTATTAATGCTGAAATATTCAGATTAACATCGAAGTAAACACATAACAGACTTTTACCGGTTAAGATCTAAAACAGAAATACATGCACACAGACAAAGTCACACACAAGATTTTATGGACAACTATCCCCAGAAAAACCCAATGCAGGAAAACCGGTCTTCTGGCTGCTGGAGGGCTTATATTATTAAGTAGTTTATGAATAAAAAAATTTGGGCACCTTATTGGTTGACCCGACATAGAAAATAATAGATCTGCAGCTAACCTATTGTTCTGAAACCAAAAGACTGACTGATCCACACCCTGAAATCGGATTTACAAGACTCGGCCAATTTCTGGCCCTAGAAACCCCAGCGCTGCCCCCTGTCAGCCTCTGCGTGGCTCTACGTTGGCCTAGAGACGGCTGCGTAACCCCAGAGTGTGTGACGCAGACCCTACGCTGCCCTAGAAGGGTTTCTGCGTAACCCTGGAGGGTCCCCTACTGCCCAGCGCTACCCTTTCTGGGCCTGCGTAGCTGAAGCTGCTCTCTGCGTTGCGTAACTGATGCGTAATTGCTGCTGCTGCTTCTGCTTCTCTGCGCTGCCTTTGGTTGCTACTCTTTGCCTCTTGCTGATTCTTGGCCAATACTACCCTTTTCTGCAGCTGAAACACTTTTAAAAATTCTTAGCAAACCCTGCCCTAGAATTTTAGCTTACTCTCAGTGCTCTGCCTCCGTGTGTGTGTTCTCGAACTGACCCCATGCCTTTCCTTTATACTTTCTCGTTGGGAAACCAACAAGCATGATCTAATCTTGAATCGATGGCTAAGATTAAATGAAAGCTTGATCTGTGTGAGTTAAGTCATTTCCATCACATGTTTAAATTAATTACCTTTAATATTTTATTTTTCCTAAGTTAGACTTAGGGTCCTTAATTAAAAATATTAATTAATAATTATCTCCCAAACTGGATGGAATTTCCCAAATCCCTTTCCGGGTCTTGGAGATCTCATGTACTCTAGTCCCTCCTCAAATTTTGGGAGCTAGAGCACATACGATGCTACCCCAACACTCAAGAAAACTCAACACTCCCTCTTAGCGAGGAATTTTCTCTAGTACAACTCTGCTTCTCCTCGAAGCTCTGCAATGATCTCTGGTGTGGGTCTTTGCACTGATGCTGGACCTGCTGCCCTTCATCACTGTGCTGCTACTGCCATTTTGTACTGTTGCCTATGACGCTGCCACCATCATTGTCGCATCTGTACTGCAACTCCCTCTTAATTTGCTGCACCGTGCTGGCATCTGTTGCATTGCAACTTCAGTTGTTGAGAGAAAACCATTGAAGGTCCTGCTCAATCTTTGACAAACAAGTTAGTTGGGCTGCATCCTCATCATTGAAGCTCTATCTGCTGCTAATCTGTGCTGTCATTTGGAGGATGAGGCACAACTACAACTCTGCACTGCGTAAGTAGAATCCCTTTGCGCTGCTGAAGTCACATCAGCCCCTGCGCTGAAATCTCCCACGCAGCTACTGTGCTGCGCTATCCTCCTGAAGCCTCTATGCTGCTGCAGCTCTGCTCTGCGCTGCTGAAGTCACATCAACCCCTATGCTGCTGTTGCATCTGCACTGTGCTGGTCCCTTCAGCCTTTAGCTCCGCCTCTGCTTCATCCATGATTCTCTGCACCAACTGCTCTACTTGTCCCGCTACTGTCTTAACGCTCCCATAGCTCGGATGTGATCGGAGAGATGAGCTGCTCAAGGATCCCACCCTCACTCTGTAGCTGCTCTACAAATCCATGTCACCCCACTTTCGTGGTTCACGAGCACTCATGGCTACGTCATCTTCTTACCCATCGTCTGCCACAACAACCTTGGAAGTAGAAGCTTCCTTTTCCTTCTTCTTTCGAGGACAATTGCTGGAGAAATGTCCTAGTTCGCCTCATTGGAAACACTTGATCTTGGATAGATCACACTTCTTCTTCCCTTGCTATCTCTTTGATGCCAAGGCTGCATCTTCTTCCTCTTCCTTCTTCACCTTATTTGACCCTGTGCTGTACTGCCTCTTGGTGAATCGGCGGAGTTCTTCTTGACGAAGGATTGCCCACATATTGTCCCAGTCGGGAAAGTTCGCTTTGCCCAAGACACTTTGGACAAAGGATTCACACTCTTATGTGATCGCATTGAGTGCAGTCCTTACCATCACATCATCCTCCACCTTTGCTTCCATGATTGATCTCAGATCATCTGTAATCTGAAAAGGAAGGGCTCTATTTCTTCTCCCTTGGTCATCATGAATGACCGCAGTTGATTCTCCAGAAGCATTTTCCTCTGGACGGATTTCCCCTCATATAGGGTTGTTAAGGCTTTCCACATCCTATTAGATGTTTTCTTTTCAGCTATATGTGGAACTATATGGTCCTTAACCCCATCCATTATGAAACGTTTGGCATGTGCTGCAGCTTCCTCATGCTGCTTCAGGAGATCCACAGCGGTCGACGTGGCCAAGACTTTTTCTGCATGGTCTCTTAGACTGTATGCCTCCATGACTACCAGGATTCTGGCTTTCCAGACTGCAAAGTTGGACAGACCGTCCAACTTATCCTGATCACGTAGTCCGTGAGGTGCCATCTGCTCAGATCTACTCTATCGGAACAAACCTTCCTCTCCCCGCTTCTCTACTGAATCTCGTATCTAGGGTCCTTGGCGAAAAGGAACCCTCTGCTCCCTCTGACAACTGATTTCCTCTCTTGGAAAGCTGCCAAATCAACAATGAAACAACTCTCTTCGATCCACTGATCGATCTGCAGATTTCTTTGGCTAGAAACCCTCTGAGAAGCTGATCTTCTCCTGCTCTTTGTCACCTAGTGCTTAGTCTAAATTCTGAATCTTCAGAATTTTAACCCCAACAGCAACTTCTGAAGTTTTGCAGCACTTTTCCGACACTTTTGAATCAACACGGCTTCAGATCTGTGTCACCCTAGCTGGCCTCTGTGTTAGCAGACAGTCCCAATGTTGTCTCTGCGCTGCTTTGGTGCAGTAAATACATGGGCCTGCGTGGAGACTGCTTCTCTCTGGCCTCTGCTTGGCTCTACTCCCTCTGTTGCTGCGCTGTCCCTTCAGATCTGGCTTTCTGTGGCTGTTGCTTCTCTCTTTGTTGTTTTCTGCAGCAAGATTCGTCAGTCTTATGCTGATGACCCTGCTAGACCTGCAATCGCTCTGATACCATGTGAAAATTTATGAATATTACTTTATTCAGAAATTCTACTGTTAGATCTGGTTATACTTCTCCTACTTAAACAAGTTATTAATGCTGAAATTTTCAGATTAAGATCGAAGTAAACACATAATAGACTTTCACCGATTCAGATCTAAAACAAAAATACATCCACACAGACAAAGTGACACAAGATTTTCTGGACAATTGTCCCCGGAAAACCCAATGCGGGAAAACTGGTCTTTTGGCTGCTGGGGAGTTTATATTATTAAGTAGTTTCTAAATAAAACAAATCTGGTCTCCTTACTGGTTGACCTGACAGAGAATATAATAGATTTGCAGCTAACCTACTGTTCTGAGACCAAAAGACTGACTGATCCACACCCTCAAACGGGATTTACAAGACTTAGCCAAATTCTGGCCCTAGAAACCCCAGCGTTGCCCCTGCATTAGCCTTTTTAGCCTTTGTGTTCCTCTATGTTGGCCTGGAGAGGGCTGCGTAACCCTAGAATGGGTGATGTAGACCCTACGCTGCTCTAGAAGGGTATCTGCGTAACCCTGGAGGGTCCCCTACTGCCCTACGCTGCCCTTTCTGCGCCTGCGTAGCTGAAGCTGCTCTCTACGTTGCGCAGCTGCTGCGTAACTGCTGCTGTTGCCTCTAGTTGCTGCTCTCTGCCTCTTGCTGATTCTTGGCACTAGGATCAGACCATCCCCTTTGCCAATACTACCCCTCTCTACAGCTGAAACACTTCTAAAAATTCTTAGCAAACCCTGCCCTGGAATTTCAGCTTAGTCTTAGTGCTCTGCCTCCGTGTGTGTGTTCTCCAACTGGCCCCAGGCCTTTCCTTTATACTTTCTCGTTGGGAAACCAACGACCATGATTTAATCCGGAATCGATGGCTAAGATTAAAAGAAAGCTTGATCTGTGTGACTTAAGTCATTTCCATCACATGTTTAAATTAATTACCTTTAATATTTTAATTTTCCTAAGTTAGACTTAGGGTCCTTAATTAAAAATATTAACTAATTAATTATCTCCCAAACTGGATGGAATTTCCCAAATGCCTTTCTAGGTCTTGGAGATCTCATGTACTCTAGTCCCTTCTCAAATTTTGGGAGCTAGAAGACATCCGATGCTACCCCAACACTCAAGAAAACTCAACATTGAATTAGTACCTTGCTACGGGAGCCCACAGTATTTCAGTAGGAGGATGGACCAGTGGCAGTTGATGCAGTTAGATGTGAGAGTGACACTTGCAGTGACTAGTAGCACGAAGATGTTGAGGAGCGCGGTCTCGAGTTGACAACAATGCAATTTGCACAACGCGGTACGACAACAAAGCAAAACCTTGGGTGACGGTCTGAGATACTGGTAGCGATGAGAATCGGGTAGCAGATGCATCGTACGAACGCGATTGGTTCAATTTTGGATGTTTTTCGATTGAAACAACAACGACAACGAGTTGCGGTGTTGGCGATTCTTGCGGCGGTCATCGGCAACACGCTGGAGTGGTTCGACTGAGTTGCGCAGTGGTTGTTGGGCAATAGTAGGAAGCCATCAGCAGCGTGATAGGAGATGATGCAGAAACAAAGTATTGCTATCAAGGTTGCAATGAAACTAGAACACATTCCTCGCTAAGAGAGAGTGTTAGTTTTTGTAGCATCAAATGTGTTCTAGCCTTGAAATTTTGTGGAGAGGCTAGAATGCATGAGATCTCCAAAACCCAGAAATTGTTTCTGGAATTTTCACATAGAAATGACTTAATGAGATTATTAGTCAGTTTTTTACAATTTCCTAAGTCTAAACTTAGGGAATATGTCTAATTTATCAGAATTAATTAAGTCAAGGTGTGAATGTTCTAGAGACTTACACGAATCGACTTCAAGTTAACCCTAGCCATCGATTAAGATCTAATATTGGCCGTTGAAGTCTCAACATAGGATTATAAGAAGTCGATGGGGCTTGGAGAAATCACTTTAGTAGTTCGATTTTACTGGCAGATCGATTTCCAGAGTAGCAGTTGTCAGTTTGCAGAGAGAGATTCAGTGAGATCGAAGCAGTGAGAAAGGGGCAGGGACAGTGAAGTTGGAGGAAGGATTCCAGTTTCGGTGAGTGCATTTGCAGAGATGTAGAAGAGCGACAGAGAGGTTGACGTTGAGGTGGTGTAGTAGCCTCTAGAGGCAATTCAATTTGCTAGGGAGAAGCAAAGTTTCATTGCCAAAAGCTGGGCAGAGGTTCCAGAGGTCAGGGAAGACATTTTCCCAGACAACAGCTGACCAGACAACTTGAGGAGACGCTATTCTGAGCTGAGTGCAGAAGTTACTGCGCTAGTCTGACGCAGTGACTACGTAGAGCCAGGTTGGATGACTCAATTTTGAGCTGAGGTCAATGTCCGAATTTGCCGTTGGAGTGAGGAAATTCCTCACTATATTTTTCTTGCCAGGTTTTGTCTTTAGGATTGCCAATTTCGACATCCAGTTGTACTCAGATTATTTCACTGCTGCATAATAATAAAACCCTCAGTCACTGCACTGGTTTTCCCAAGTTGGTTTTTTCTGGGGACTTTCGTCCGAAAATAATTGTGCTATTTTATGTGTGCTAGCATTTCTTCCAACATTTATTTCTTCCGCAGTTTTAATTTGTGAAGGTTGCAGTGTATTTATTTCGATATTTGCTGTAAAAAACAACAAATAAATTGTTAAGTAGAATTAACAATTAGAAGAAATAATATTAGTTGCTGTGATATGATTCGGGAAACCGAATTTTCACAAGATTTTGGTGTTGCTTGAGTTAACAAGATTAACCTTAAGTAAAAGGAAAGGAAATTGAAAGACCAACTTAAGGTAAACCACAATTAGAGCTCCAAATATAATGTTGAAATCAACTTTAAATTGTAATAATGAATCAAGTCTAAAATGATTATTTATGTAATGAAATGAAACTACATTTGAAAATATGTGCAAGTTTGTTTTGTGTAATTAAAAATAAATTTTTAGATTTGTTTAAAAACATATAATTGATTAAAAATAAGAAGATAAAAATTGAAATGCAAGATTAAAACAAATTTCAATGAGGTTTTCAATTTAAGAAATTAAAATTAAACCCCAATTGAAATAAACAAGTCTAGGAAATTCTATGTGAAAAAGCGAGTCTAGGAAATAAATATGTCAATATTAGAAACTATTAGACTTGAAAGAATGAAATCTAAACTAGAGATCTTCAATAAACTAGCATTAAATTTCAAATAAAACAAATAAAAGAAAAGGAATTTTGGATTTTATAAGATTTGGTGGTTGATGGTAGAGACTAGTGCTAAATCGTTATGGCTAATGGGGTCAAGAAGAAGATGTCTTCAAAATGGCCTATTTTCTGAAGGATTTGAGAGAGGAGGCAAAATTATGAAAGGCTCAGTAGCGTGCTCTCTAATTTAATTGAAAATAGAAGCCAAGATGCTACAATGAAGGTGCCAAAAATGGATCCACCTTCAACTAGAAAAGCCAACTATGACCTAGCAATTGAAACTAATAATTTTGTTAGAATATGTAGAGGATATATTAAACAAAGTACTAATTAACAACTATTAAATTAACAAAAGAAAAAAGAATAGGAGCTACCTCGCATGCAATACCCTTTCCAAATTGTAGAGTTTACCCTTCAAATGCATCGATTTTGCTAATGTTGCTTGTGTAGAAGACTTGGCATCCAGACCAACCTTGAAAGCACAAAAAATAGGCAAGAGAGAAGGCCCTAAACACAACTCCAATTCACTTCAATGCTAGATATTCAACGAGAGTGTTCTCAAATATTTCAATCAACAACAAGAAATGCTATGGTGGGGCCCTCTTCTATAGACTCTAGAGAGTAGGTTCAACAATTGTCTTGTTATAGTAACAATTTTTTCCTTAGATATGGCCAAGGAAATTTTAAAAAGGACCTCTTTCCCTCTTACCAACTATGAGCACAATTGCAAAAATACATAAACAAATGAGGTAGTTTTGGCACATGTACAAACATCTCCAATTATAAAGGACCTCCCACCAAAAATAGGATGTAGATGGGTCAAAAGGGACTAATGTTCTTCGTCAAAGAAGGGAAACGATCTCAAAGACCTCCTCAAAGCAAGATCAACCCTTGAAGCAAACAAAGAACTTGCAAGGATGGTCCTCTAGGCCACATATGCGACATGTAGGGGCTCTAAAAGTGGCCAGCTCACTTAAACATAGCTCCAACAGTTATGTGTCAGTCCTCCAAGGTGTAAGAATCTTGAAGATCCATGCCAACAACCTCCCTAATGTCAAGGAAGGTCCAAACCACTCTCACGTGCCAAGGAAAAGATCCAATGGTCCAAGAATAATCTCCCTAAGGAAATGAAAGATGGTCACAAGTAGTGTTGCAGGAAACATCCGCCCCCCTTAGCTCCAACCCTCCATCTGCATCCCGTATGGAAATGTAGGCAATCCGCCATATGAATCGCGTTTTCGAAAAACGGAAACACGGATCGGGCTTGACAATACGGTTTCCGCCATTTCGAAAACGTCTAGCCTGATCCGCGTTTTCGTATGCCAAAACCACATTCGCACAAGGGATCGGCGTACGGAAATGTGGCGTTTTTCGGTCGGATCCCAACCGGATCTGAAGGGAGATGGGCAGTTGCAGAGGGTTCTAAATATATATATATTTTCTTTGACACAAGTTGGGTTGGGGCTTCTTGGACACTCCAAAGGTGCTTCCTTGATGCTCCTTAGATGCTTCCTAGATGCTCCCTCATGGTAATATTAAATTCTTAAAGTAAAAGTGACATTCTCCTTTATCTTTCATTTTCATCCTTTTGCTTAAATTTTTAACATTACCATGAAATGACTCCGGATGTTTTAGAGTGGTTCCAACCTCATCGGACTTCATATGGAGAAAATAGAATTTCATATCCTATTCAAAATTCAACAGACTTAACAGTTTTCAAGAATTTAGGATCAATGGGATTGTGGCATTTCATTAGATTATATCATGTATGAGGGTATGTGATTGGCATTTAATCAAGAGCACCAAGCCCTATATGTACCCTTGTGTTGGTGGTGTTAATTGTTGAATTCCTTTGTTATGGCTTTAGCAAAAAATTAGCTTTCAATCAAGTCAAAATCGGCGATCAAGCATGTTAAGTTTTTTCTACCATATTTTAAGGCTTGGATTAATCATTAGGTAGTTCGAACAAAATTGGGTAATGTTGACTAATATCCTAGACAATTGAGGTAGAGGCAAAGGCTAGACAAGAGAAGAATCTAGATTCTAGATGGTTGATGCTCGAATAATTAATCATTAATGTACAATAGATGCCATATCTATCTTGATTTATGTACAAATAATAAATATGCATGTTTCCATATCTTCTACAACTAATTTGGTGTTTTGGATGTTTTTTGTAATATAAATGCAAACATATATAATATATATATATAGTAGATGCTTCACTTCCTAAATTTTTGGGAAATGACGCTTCCATGTCCCCGCTTCGTGCAACATTGATCACAAGGGAATCACCCAGGTCTTTGAGTAAGTAGTGAATCCTCCCTTGTATCTCATAATATATGGGACACTTGAAGACAAAGTGTTTATGGACATCAATCCGCTAGAGATGGCATAGTTGGTAGATACTTTTGCAACTTGGGATGTGGTTGTTTGTCTTGATTTGTAGGTGGTGTGAGCAAACCCACAACATGCCAAGTGATATCCTAAGGCCATGGACCCTATTGACCACTCTTTGTCAATGAACCCATAGCAATATACCCCTTTTTTCGCAAAAGGGATCTATCATGTTCGAGTGTTCGTGCCATTCAGATTTCATCATTCAGTCGACAGTTTTGTAAAATATGTAAACTCATTCTGCATATCTATAATGTAAATGATCTTAGTAAGACCATCATGTATGTAAGAACCTAAGTAAGCCTAGTATTTTGGTGATGATTTCTGTCCTACGAGGTTTTTCATCTCACTGATTCATCCATGTCTCTAGACACAAATGATTGGCAGAGTTTTTCCCCACCAACCTCATCCCAAAGCTAGGGTGGATTTTGTCATTAAGATATTAAGTGAGTCCTAGTGTTTTTTATCGAGTCTTTGTAAAAGTAATTTGGAAATGATCCTAGTTAATTAGCTAGATCATTTTATTACAAATTGCTAGGTCTACTAGATCATATTTTGAGTCGCAGAATTGGGTAGATTATTGAGGGTCTATTACGAATGGGTGTTCCCTCTCATGGATTTAATGTATTAATCTTATGTAAAGAGGGTTGGAAAAATAATTAATCTCTTCATGCGTCAATTAATTAAATTTTCTGGCCAAATAAAAATAAAAATCCTAAGCCATAAATTTAATTAATTTTATGTTTTAGGTAAATTTAAAATTTTCAAAGGCAAAATTCGTGGGTCTCTAAAAAGTAAATTTTTAAAGGTCCCAGGTCAAGGGAATATTGAAAATTTTGAGAAATTTTGGACCCTTGGGCTTTGGTAGTTAAGTCAAAGTCAATTTTTTGAGATAATTAATTCAAAATTATTATTTTTGAGTTAACTACAAAGGAATTAAATGAAAATTTCGATATTCCTAAAAAAATAATAATTTCGACGGACGAGATTAAAAGATAATCAAATATTTTTTACGGTCGAGATTGCTTTGACGAGGATCAAGTGAATTAGCCATTGGAGATTTTACCTATAAATTAGAGGTCAACGTTAGTCTATAATCATTCGATTTTTTGATCGTGTGCTAGCTCTTGAAGCTCCCCTGTACTACTTTTCTGGAATAATACAAACGAAGTCTTTGGGGTTTTATTTGATGGTCGTGTTCCTCTTTGGCATTTTATGATAAACTTGTTCTTTATATTCTGCGATAATTATTTTAATGAATTGTTGATTAAAACTCTTGTAGAGTAATCTATTGCACAGGTATCTTGCTTAGGTTATTGGATTTAGGGTAAGAATTTTGATTGGATTGAATTAACAGGTATCTCTAATTCTTGAAAATTTTATTTTTATCTTATTTCTTTATTGATTTAACAATTTAACTTTAAGTGTGCAGAAATCTCTCGGATTTAGAACCAGACGTTCGGAGAAGTCCTCTGTTGGACTAGTTGACTCCTAAGGAAATAAGATCTGAAGAGCCCTCCGGATCTAATTCCCCAAGCTTATCTTAAGTTCTCTTCTTGCAATGTTTTCTAAAGCTTGTGCCTAAATAAAAATTTATCTTAACTTTTATTTACTGAATTTAAAGTTAGATCTGGCTAGTAAGAGCCTTGGATCTTCAGATCTGGGAGCAAAGTCAGACTTACTCTCCTCGGAGCTGACAGATCTGCACCTCTTGTGCATAGATCTGTAAATACATTGTATAGATCTGTATTTTTAATTATGTAAATAGTTAGAATATTTTTTGATATCTAACTCGGGGTTTCATCTTAGATTTTTTTTGTATGAGTGCTGGGTTTTTGGGTTTTGGTTTATGATTTGTGCAGGTGATATCTGAGGTTTTTTCACAAGAAATTCCAAGATCTGAGCAAGATCTAGGCCCTCGAGGGTAAGATCTTGTCTCAGAATATAAATTTGTTGCAGGAGTGTTCAATTAAATTTTGGATCTGGGGTTTAATAGATATAAAATTTTAGTGAAAATTTCTTCATTTTTTGGGCATAATAAAAAATTTGAATTTTTTTGGATTTTCAACCAATCTGAAAACTTGCGTTTTTCCCCTCTGGCTGCTCCGTTTTTTTTCTTAATCCTTTGCTTTGTTTTCTTCATTTTTTTTGCTGTCTATGCCTTGCTGCCCGCTGCGTCCATTTCAGCTGATTTCCTTGCAGCTTCTTCTTCATTCTATGCTGCCTGTAGCAGCGTTTATCTCTTCCATCTCTGCAGCTCCATTTTTTTTCTTCTCTTTTCCTCTTTTATTCCACCATTTTCTGCGTCTCTTCCTCTCATCGCAGCTCCTATCCTTCGCTGCTGCCTTTCCGCTGCTTTTGTCCACTTCCTGCTCATTTCTACGTGAGCTCCGGCCTCCTCACGCAATCGTCCCTCTTTTTGTGCTAGCTGAATCCCCTCTGCTACCATCATATTCCTGCAATCTTCCCTATTCCGCATTCCCTCGCTGCGACATCCATTGCTGCTTGCCGGCAGCTCCCTTCCACTTCATTCATCGGTCCTCTACGCTGCCTTCTAAACCTAACGCACAAGCAAATAAAACACAACATCATAACAGTTCAATCTTTATTTAAGTTTATAAACTTTTAAGTTTTAGTCTTAGCATTTTGTTTTTTCATTTTTTTTTAACTTTAGATTTAATTCGTTTAGCATTTGCTTTTCATTTTTTTTTTTTAAATTTGTATAAAGATTTGAGATTTGGGGTTTTTTAGTTTTCAATTCAATATAACATTTCAATTTTCATTTTTTTTTTTTTAATTTTGTATAAATGTTTCATTTTCCATTTGTATTAACATTTCAAATTTTCTCTTTTTTTTTTTTTTTTTTTAATTTTAATTTTATTAACTTTTAAACTTTGTAAAAAAGAAGTTTTCTTAAGAAGTCTCAAAAATCTAGTATAAATCTTACTTTAAAACATTCAAAAAATAAAATTTTCATTTTTTAAAGATTTTAATTTTTGACTTTCCATTAACTTTAATTCTTTCAATTCTTTTCTTAGAAATATTATTTTTTGAAGTTAGACTTTTGACATTGGGGTTTTTGAGCCATTTAAATTTTAGGCTTGGCAAAATATTTAATTGTGGAGAAATTCCTATATTTGATATGATTTTAATTTTTTAAATATCTTGAGTTTGGACTATAGAGAAAATATTTTTTTTTATTGGATTTGCATTGTTTTAGAAAATCATTTAATCCGTAAATTATTTGACAAAGTGTTTATTTAGCATTGAAATTTCATGGTATTTTTTGATGGTTTAAGTGTTAGTTACTTTCATATGCTTCAGTTGAGTTTGATGATCAATGGTATGAGATTTTTAAATGTGTGTTATCGATTAAAATCGTCTATCATGTAATTAGCTCTTGTTTCATTTACTTGGATTATTGAATCTTTATTGAATGTTTAAGTTTGGGAAAAATTTTCAAGTAAGTGTGATCGATATCTTATCTTTTGAGAACTCTATTGTGGATCTGTGACAAATTGTATATCTTTTAATTATGTAATTTTTGGCATTTTCATAATTGGCACTCTCACTGAAGTACTTAGTGGTTAGATCAGATTATTTGTAAGCTAATTGCTTTAGGCTTTTAACATCACCTCTCATCTTCGAAGCTTGCTTCATCTCGTTTTTTCTTCAAATCATTTTCTTTGCATTCTGCATTCTAGTTAGCATTGCATATAGGATAGTTATTCATCTAAGCAATAGTTTCTCATCAAGTACTTGGTTGTAATTTCCTTAGCAAGATAGGTGACTCCATAAGGCACTGGTATCAATCATTCAAATTTAATCAAATCATTTAATCCTGCTAGATATTTTACAAGCATTTGGTCGTTTAACTGTGTCTCCTCAATTGGTTGGTTCCCAACTAGTTCTCCTTCATTCCATTTCCATAGGGTCTACCCCCTTAGTCTACTATAAAGAGACATCTTAAACAAAGAGATTGGGGATCAGGGTGACATCCCCCGATCTGAGCCGTTGTCGCGGTGCCTAGACATTCTATGCAACAATAGACCCCATGAAATTGAATGTAGGCAAGGCAAGGAATGATACTATGCTGCAGTTGCATGAAGTGTTCATAATAAGAGGTCATTTGGGATCAAGGGTTTGAAGGGGGTAAACCCAAGTGCTCTATTGAAGGATTTGATGCTACTATTGATCTCTCGTTTTGTGGGAAGGAGATGACCATGACATCCAAAGAGCAACTGAAAGTAGGGAGATGCTCTTTACATATGACAATGGACTTAAGGAGTAAGGTGGCTTCACAAAACTAGCCCCATTTGTTCTTAGAGATGCCCAAGGAGGCAACCTCCTTGGAGGAGAAAAGAGCGAGATAGGGATACGTGTCAAGAGAATAATAATTACATCATAGGACTAGCTTGAGGCTGGTTGCTTGTGTTCTCAGACTGTCATCACTCTCTCACCTACATCATGCCTTGTTACACTTGTTATATTTCCTAGTGTAGTTATTGTGGGTCATGACGTAACACTAATCATTGATTCATTACATATTGATCACATGCTATTAACATTATCTTTAACATTAACATCTCAAGCATAAGAACATATTCATTTGAATGTTGATATGGTCCTAACAATAAAAATATACATATGAGACACTTGTAGTGTAGGCTAGGTTGTGACGTTAGAATTAGATTATTATTGTTATTATGTTACTGTAGCTACTAATAAAAAATTATGTTATAATTCATAATAATTCAATGGAGCAGACAAACTCAGCATTAGACAGAATTCATATATATTTTATTAATTTTTATGTAACATTCAACATCATAATATTGGCTCATTTATCAAGCAATGATAAACGATACAAATATACTTAGAGGTTCAATTGAGTGCCTTTTTAAAGCTAAGTATATATTCACTGGGTGGTGGTCTTTTCCTAGTTAATGCTTAATGGTTTACTGATTCTAGTTTTTGTATTAAATCCTCATCTATTTCATGGAGGGCATTTTAGATTTAAAAAAAAAGCAGAGTACACTCAAACTCTAATGTAGGATCATTGGAAGACACTCTTACAATGTTTGACTTAATTTCTGTTTGACTTAATTTCTTTCTTTAGAAAGCTGATTAGTTACATGTTCATACAATATAAAAAACATTATTACTTCCATGCAGGTTCTAAAGTCAGACATTGAATCATTGTCTTCAATAATGACCTCCAAATATACGAATCAAGACTTAGAATTGCCAAATGTTACTACTCAAGCTGTGGCATATGCAAAGGTGTGTAAGCTGTATTCTTAATGCCCTTTCTTGTTGAAATGGTGAAAAAATTAATTATTATTCATCTTTTATAGTTGAACAATTTGATACAAATAATAATACAAATACATGTCTTTGGTTAAAAACTGTAATATCTCAAATGGGATATTTTAACTAAAAATGCAGAAATAGACTTGAGCAGGAAAATAAATGGAAATAAACACACAACCACCAATATAACACAATGGATGCCGATAAAATCACTGAGCCATTTTATTAATCCATGGTAAAAAGTACATCAACATAAAGGAATAGCAGAACCTGAGCTTGCCAAGCAAGCGGAGCAAAACCCAAAAAGATCTCTAGCCCAACTGATGAATGACACTGGCAATGATGTAGATGGCTCAGCAAGAAGACTGTTGCAAATCGGCTACGGCAAAAGCTATCACTGAACCCACTGAAGCACAAGTTGAAGATCTGAATGATCCTCACACCAATCTCTGAAGCTCTGCGAAACTTCTGAATGAAGTCTCCTCAAGAGAGTTGGGTTTTTGTCCAACACTCACAAATCACTCGAGGGTTTCCGTCCTGGGGCTACGGCTGAAGTAGAGAACCATGGTCTCACACCTCTCATACAGTAAAATAACATGATCCCAAAGATATCCCTCAATGGCCTCCTCCCTTTCTTTTATATAACTCTTGGAGCCTTCTAGAGCATTATTTTATTATTATATTCATGGAGCACTTTTCCCTCTTATTAAAATATTCCTTTTTAATGCAGAAAAGGGTAAATCAGCTACCACGCCTCCTCCAGTCACAGAAACCTGTGTCCAACCGTCCCACCATGTAGGTATCCTCGTCCCGGTTCCAATGAGCTATTACACTAAGGTGTTCCATCTTGAATTCCTCCCGGAATGTCACCTTGAGCGTAATCAGCTGAGTTAAGCCCAGAAATAACTCAAATTTCCGAAAGTTGTCGGAATGCACCGAAACGAAAGCCAAACTGCTCGGATGATGGAATATATCAAGCGAATGCCACTGAACACCATGGAAACTCCTCAAAACTCCTCCAAAAGGCCCCTGGGCCTGCTACCAACCTGTACCTGTGACCGGTCTGCTTCTAACTCTAGAAGTCCATCCTAGCCCTGTCATAGGTGACACCCAAAAAAGGAATATTACAGACTTTCCGCCCCAAGATTGCTTGCCCTCAAGCAATCGAAATATGTGGGCTGCTCTGTTGGCCCGTTGCAACCGAGACCCAATGCTCGGATCCCATACAAACCTCTGGGTGCTGCTGTGCACCTGTGTCAACCCACTCGGAATAGACCCCTCAATGCCGGGATCCCAAACTGATCTCTCACTGTACCAGTCAACAAACAATCCTCCTGGATCCCCATGCCACGATGGCCAATCATCGCCCAAGTCCCATGGCTCGGACTGCACAGTGCCTCTGGCTATAACTGATGCTCTAAGAAGTGAAGTCCGCCAACAAGCAGCAATGCTCCCTGGCTCCTGCTGTGATGTACCTCTAGCTGTATAAGATGCCCCACCAACTGCGTACCAACTCATCACCTCTCTCCAATCCAAGTCCTGACTCAATCCCATGCTGATCCCGCTCTCCTGAAATTGGGATGGAGTGTTGAAGAAACGACGACCTGTGCCCCACTGCCAGCTGGAATCTGTAACATCTGTTATGTCTAAGGGCCCATGCTCTGTTGTGCTCCCTACGAAGAAAATCGTACCATCAAGAGGGTACCAGCTCATGATCTCTCGCCAATCGATCCTGGAAGAAGAATCCAATGTAGCAACAACTGCGTATAGAACACGTCTGGAGTGTTGTCGCCAGCCCATAATCAACTCACACTGCTCTGCCCTGTTTGCCAACGAAAGTTGCCTATAGAAGAAAGCCCCTCTCTCTGTAATGGGCCAAAGTGGGCAAGATATGATGCAAGCCCCATCGATGTACTCTTGGAGAGTGCTACTCACTGAAAGTACTGCTACTCCATTGACTGCATGTGTATCTGTTTGTACCTCATTAATGTGCTGGTCCAACGATGGATGCTCCACCATCTCCAACAGCTCATCCTTCTCCTGATCGGGAATGTAATGCCCTTGCTGTCTGCTAGCCCCTTGTAGGACTATCTCATCAACCTCCAACATCCCCAGAGGATATGGATCTGCAACTGCTGTCACCGTACTCGGTCTCTGTGCATCTGATTGCTCCTCCTTAGTGGCTGACCCCAAGGTTAGCTGTATATCCATCGTAGACTCAATGTGAGCCTCCCTTTGGCTCTCCCCCAAAGGACTATCATGCATGATGTGCATAGTATCCTCCTCTGCTGACTTAGGCTCCATCATATGCTGCTCTAGCTGAATTGTCATAAGTGACTCATCACCCAGAGTATCTCCTGTAGATTTCCCTGACTTCTCACCATGTACACTGGAATGCAGCTCTGGCCTACTGCCATCAACTCTGCGTGATTGCTCTCGCTCCCCAGAAGCGTCCTCAACTGATCCTATGGGCTCATATAAAGAAGAGTCCTTACCCTGGCATACAAAAGGAATGCTCCCCTGTTCTACCTCCGCCACATCATCTACATCACTCAAGCATGAGTGATCAGGTCCCCAAGGTTCTTTGCATATGAAGCAAAGTCCCTTCCTCCTCAGCTCATTTCTGCTTCCAGATCCACCAAACTGGAGCAGCTCCTCCCTGGTCAACTGTCTCCTGAATAGCCCAATATTCTGCTCAACCAGCCCTTGGGCTAGCTCGTAAGCAGCAGGTGAGACCAACTGCTCTCTCCTCCAAATGCTCAACAACCATGTCTGCAACTCTCGGCCAATGGTCTCATGGTCTCTCATACATGACGACAAGATGGACTGTATGTGTGCTATGACAGTATCAGGATGATGTCTCCTAATGTTGAAGAAGCATTGGAACATTTGCAGGATTAAGTCATCACACTCAAGGTCAAACATGATGACATAAGTCTCGAATGTGGACATACTCCATAAAATCTCAAGCTTCTTCTCGAAGGTAGAGCCTGCGTTGTCAAAATCCTGAAAAGCCTCTACAATTAATCTCATAATCCTCCTCATAACATCATCATTGTATGGAGCTATAGGTGCGGTCAACTTCATGATGTTACTGAGGCAAGATGCAACTGGGAGTGTGACCCCTTCACAAGGTTCATCCAAGAATTTGGGCTGTATAAGAGCAAGCATCGCAGGTTTTAGAGCCCAAATCAGTTTCTTCCCTTCTTCTTGGTCTATTGTGGACAGGAGTTCATTAAACTCTTCTAGTTTGGACAAAACTCTCCATGACATCTTCATGTGTTTCAGATCTGTCCCAAGTGCAAAAATTTTGTGACCAATCCCCAATGTTCCCTGCAAATCTTTTGGTTGTCCTTTTTGAAGGATGGCAGAAATCTCTCTTGAAAGGGGTCTGCTGTCCTGCTTAGTTTTTGGGTGTGTGCCATGGTTAATTTTTGTGTTCAATCTTCTCAATTTGTTTAGGAGTTCCTCCATCACAGATTGTTTGCATGAGAACATTATTTCTGAGTTTGCTATATATTTTCCAGCGAAGTGTTTTAGCAAACAGATTGCTTGCACAATGTTGCATGTGCAATTCTGAGTTGTTTCAACTCAGTATTGCACCTCTGAGCTGTTGCAACTCAGTATTACATCTGTAATGAAGCAAAGAACCCTTCCTCCCATTCATACATTACATGTTTAGAACAAAATATAATGCTGGTATATGAAGAGAAATGACAAGTCCATGATCAAACCCAAAATTGCATATAAAATATCAGAACTTAACAAATAGATTCATGGTCATTAGAGAAAAGTGTACCAACATTGTGATTCTGTGAGAGAATTTGATTTGGGAAGTGTACAAATAATACCAGCAACAATGTAGAAGATTGATAGGCTAAAACCTGAGTTTCAGGGACTATAGGTTCGACTGTTATGATGCCTCCCACCTGTTGATATTTAGCTTCAGCGAAGTGCCTTATATTTCATGCGTCCTTCCCCTTTCTTACTGCTGCTCCACGATACTAAAAAATACGTCCACCCTTCAGAAGTAGACCCCCAACAATATCAACAGTGAATAAATTAACCCAGCTTCTGTTTCGGCACGACTAGGAATTCCAACTTGGTCTCAAATCAGAAATTATTTTGGCTTGGTATGCTCAGCACGCAGTGATAACCTGTGGCTCTGTACTGTCCAAGAAAACCGACTTATCCACACCTGGAGAAGACCCACTACAAGTAAAATAAGCTCAGTTCTGTAATGGACTAATTCTAAACGCAAATAGCACTGCGTCCGAATTGGGAATAACATATACAGCCAGCAAAGATAACTTACGTTCTTTTAATTTCTCTTGAAATTTCCGCCTTTGACCACTTCACGCAATTTTCTTGTCGGAGTGTGAAACAACAAGAATACGACCATACCTTCGATTTGTCTTGCTTAGCTGTTAGCACAACTTCATGAATCCATTCCAGATTCAAACAAGAAAAGTGGCAACAACCCGCTCGTCCACGATTGACTCTTGCCTTGATTCTACTTGTAATATGGCTCCCACTTATACGGCGATTTTCACCAGATCAGATGTTGCCAACAATTCGACTTCGCAATATGATTGACTTTGCGAAGTGATTTTAAAATAATCAGGTTATATATTCAACTCTGAATTCGATGGTTGTTCTCCCGCAATTGGATGTCGAATTTGGCCATACGATTTCGGCCCTCGAAATTCTTTAGACGGCTAAGAAAAAATGTTTTTATTTCCTCAACGGCTTCATTACACAAATTTCTCACGGCTCCCCCACTATGCCCAATGGTCAACGCGTCCTTTGTGGATCTGCAGGGAAGCAATCGACTTAATTGTTCACCGCTTCTCGTGGACTTGATGTCCACTTGGCTGTTTCCCAATTATACCCCGAAAATTGCTACGACCCCCATTGATGACTGCTGCTTCCAAGCGATGGCTACGCTGATGGATGACGGCTACGTTCATGGATAGGATGGCCTCCGATGCCTGGCTCGACGTTGGTTATTTCACGGGCCAGAGATGTGCACTCGCATCAGATCGAAATGTCGTCGCGGAGAAATTTGGTTCTTCATAATGGGATGGCCTCTTTAAACTATGTTTTTACCAAAAACAACGAGTTTGCCTCATAAAATCATTTCCACGGCTCCATAAAATTTTGGAGAAGCTCGTCCCTTCATACTTTATGGCCCACAACTATAGCTATGAATGAATTTGATTTACGAGGGTTCTGCGTTGTTACAAAATCCCACTTTCCACATTCCTAATGCGATCTCCACAACGATGATTTTGGATTTGGAAAATTCTTCCAAAAGAAAATCGCTGCAACTGGATTGAAAACCCGCAGGCTGAGCCAAGACTGAGGCTCTGATACCACTGCAATATCCCAAATGGGATATTTTAACTAAAAATGCAGAAATAGACTTGAGCAGCAAAATAAATGGAAATAAACACACAACCACCAATATAACACAATGGATGCCGATAAAATCACTGAGCCATTTTATTAATCCATGGTAAAAAGTACATCAACATAAAGGAATAGCAGAACCTGAGCTTGCCAAGCAAGCGGAGAAAAACCCAAAAAGATCTCTGGCCCAACTGATGAATGACACTGGCAATGATGTAGACGGCTCGGCAAGAAGACTGCTGCAAATCGGCTACGGCAAAAGCTATCATTGAACCCACTGAAGCACAAGTTCAAGATCTGAATGATCCTCACACCAATCCCTGAAGCTTTGTGAAACTTCTGAATGAAGTCTCCTCAAGAGAGTTGGGTTTTCGGCCAACACTCACAAATCACCCAAGGGTTTTCGTCCTGGGGCTACGGCTGAAGTAGAGAACCACGGTCTCTTACCTCTCATACAATAAAATAACATGATCCCAAAGATATACCTTAATGGCCTCCTCCCTTTCTTTTATATAACTCTTGGAGCCTTCTAGAGCATTATTTTATTATTATTTTATTCACGGAGCACTTTTCCCTCTTATTAAAATATTCTTTTTTAATGCAGAAAAGGGTAAATCAACTACCACGCCTACTCCGATCACTGAAACCCATGTCCAACCGTCCCACCATGTAGGTATCCTCGTCCCGGTTCCAATGAGCTATTACACTAAGGTGTTCCATCTTGAATTCCTCCCGGAATGCCACCTTGAGCGTAATCAGCTGAGTTAAGCCCAAAAATAACTCAAATTTCCAAAAGTTGTCAGAATGCACTAGAATGAAAGCCAAACTGCTCGGATGATGGAATATATCAAGCGAATGCCACCGAACACCATGGAAACTCCTCAAAACTCCTCCGAAAGGCCCCTGGGCTCGCTGATGACACCAACCTGTACCTGTGACCGGTCTGCTTCTAACTCTGGAAGTCCATCCTAGCCTTGTCATAGGTGACACCAAAAAAAGGAATATTACAAAACAAATGCAAAGTAGGTAGGTTAGTATGAGTGTTTTACATTGGAAATGATAGAATTACTTATATATGAAACACAACATATTCAGTAAAAGTGGTCAGCATAAACAAACTTACAAAGTGTTTTGATAACTAATGTGTAGATATATAAATGAGAGCAAAGTGCTCTCCCTTTTATTTTAATGAGGTAGGATTAAGGAAGATATATAGGACTTGAAAGTGTGTTAACGGTCTATCAACTTTCATGGCAAGAAGATTTAGCATAGGTGTTATCAAGTCCCCTAATCTTAAAAATTAAATTTTACAACGAGTCCAAATTCTTTTCTAAAAACTATTCAATACAAGATTTGTTGTTCATACAATAAACTTGTGTTTGAATAAGCATAAAAGATATGAAAAGAGAAGATTTCTGTTTTATTAAAGAGCATGTTGTCTCAAAATCTAGCAGGCCTCAGAGAGGGGTACTTTACAAGGCAAGAACTAGACCAAGTGACAAGAATAAGGTAGTAGCCCATTGTCACCACTGCTACTACCTCTTGTTTTTTATGGATTTTCACCAATGGGAGGAGTCCTAGTATGAAGTTACCTACAAGGGATATTCTAGGTTTAGAGGTTCAATGTGACTAAAATGCTCACTTGGGAATGGCTCAGCTTAAGGAAGGTTCATGTTGATGTTTTTGCAGCATTGGGCAGACATTGTCCCACGAGGTCATGCTTATTTGACCAGGGGAGAATGATACATTTACCCATGGAGCCATGTTGATTTGGATTGGGGTGAATGGCCCAGGGGTAGTCTTTCTCCCATGGAGCCATGGTGATTTCACTAGGGGAGATTAGCCCACAATGCTCACATTATTTGCTCCAGGATGAAGTGATCTATTTTTTATAGAGCGGGTTTGATTTGTTTATCTAATGGGGTTTTTTATGTTGATTTTTGTAACTATGATCGGTATTTATAATGTATGTTGGAGTCATTATGAATTTGTAAAGCATATGTTAAATGCTAAAAGTCAAAAGAAAAATTATTTTTGAGTCAAAGTCCCATTGTGACTTTCAAAGAAGAAATTTGAAATTTTGAAATTGGTATTTTTAGCTCCAAGTTAATATTGGCCTTGTCTTAGTCAAGTCGACCTTCTTGAATGTTCTAGTCAGCTCCATCAGATTAGGTCGGCGCTCTAAATTGATCATGTCAGCTTCATCAAAAGGACACGTCCATTCGGCCTAAGGGAAAAATATATAAAGGCCATAATTCGTCCCTCTCAATAGAAGTAAGGCTCGTATCTTCTGAGGTGACTTCGGATGGCTTGAGGCAATGAGTATATGTCTTTTGTGGAAGCGAAGTTATGGTCTCTTTGGCAGCGAAGTTGTATTCTATGTGGCAATGAAGTTGTATTCTCTGTGGCAGCAAAGTGATATTCTCTGAGGCAACGAGTAATATGTCTGAGGCAGTGTGAGACAACGTATAGTATTTCTTTGAGGCACCGAGTAGTATGGTCTGTGACAAGCAACTCGAGCATCTTCTCTCTATGATTCGACCTATTGTAAGGGTGAATTTTTGAGGCATGTGAGGGCTAAATTTTGATGCAAAACGAAGGCATTACTAAGGCATGCGAAGGTTGGTCTCTGTCGCAAGTGAAGGCCATTCTTAAGGAAGAAAAATTTCTCTCTAAGGTCAACGAAGGGAATAATATAAGGTTGGTTTATGAGACAGTGAAGAAGTAATAACAACGTATGCCTTTGGGCCAAGTTGACTTGACTAGGAGGATGGACCAGGGACCAGGTTTGGCCTAGTTGTTGATTTAGATGTGTCTCTGTTGAAATGAAGAATTCTTTATTGAAAAAGGTTGCTGGGTTGTTCCCTCTTAAGGATTTTCCCAAGGATAAATATCTGTGTTCTTTTTGTAGACTATCTCTTTATAATCTCACTGTTGAGATTTTGGGTAGCATCAGATGTGCTCTAGCTCCGAAACTTTGCAAAGGGGCTATAACACATGAGATCTCCAAGACCCAGAAATCTTTAGAGAAATTCCACCGAGAGCTTAAGTTATTCAAATAATTAGTTATTTTAATGGAGACCCTAAGTCTAACTTAGGGAAATTAAAAAATTAAATTGAATTAATTTAACATGTGGATGAGAATGTTCCAAGTGACGAGGATCAAGTCTGTTCTAATCTTAGTCGTCGATTAGAGATTAGATCACGGTCGTTGATTCGTCAACTGGAAAAATATTAAAGGAAGGCTTGGGGTCAGTTGGAGAACGCACACATAGTAGCAGCACTTGAGCTAAGTCAAAATTCTGGGGTGCGGTTTGCTTAGAATTTTCGAGTGAGCTTGCAGTGCAGTGAGGGGCATGATCGACAGTGGGATTTCAGATCCAAGGTCGAGGATACATTGGCAGAGAGGCAGATTTGTACCAGAGCAGCGCAAAGACCCAACAAGGGTGACCTAGGCCAAGCCAGACTAGCGCAGAGGCAGTGTAGGCTCAGCCAGGGTGACACAGGCCAAGCCAGAACTACAGAGAGGTTGCGTAGGCTCAGCCTGGGTGATGCAGGGCTAGCCAATGCTGCGCAGAGGCTCACACAGGGTCGTAGGGGTTGACGTAGCAAGGGCTCGTTTTCAGCAGATCCAGAAGGTGTGAAGCAACCACATTGAAGGGTGACGTAGAGACTACGTAGGCACCCATGGGGTTCTTCATCCTTAGCTGAATCAACTATATTTTCTGTCTCCGAGTGATAGAGGTACATCTGCCATGATTTTCTTTATTTGGGCAAACCATGTCTGGTGCCCTTGAATGTATTCATAAATCTGCATAATAATAAAACCCTCTACGAGCTGCTACACCGGTTTTCCCGCATTGGGTTTTTCGGGGGACATTTGTCCAAAAGATATTGTGTCTTTTGTCATGTGGGATTTATTCTTCAGTGCTTGATTTGTATGTATGTGTAGGCTACAGTGGTGTTTACTTTGATGTTTTACTGAATATTTCAGAAAAATAACTTGTTAATTAAATCAAACAAATAGGAGAAGTAAATCAGAACACTGTAGTAGGGTTTATGTAATTTGGATTCAGAAATTTTCACTCACTGCACTAATGTGTTATATGGTTGATGTCTTTTTCTATAATTATTGAATGATGGAATAAGAATAAGAATGCAATAAGATCAAAAATAATTATCAGTTTGAAAGACACCTTAAAATTTATTTCCCGTAATATCCCCAAAATGAAATTTTCAAATAGACTATGCCATAAAAACGAATTCTCAGTATGAGGGCTTCACTATCATACTTCCCACTCTCGAAAATGCTCAAAGAACCAAATAATAAGAAAAGAATAACCTTTACTCGCCTTTAAGGGTCTAAAAAGGGATATGACTATGAAAAGCAACAAAATGACTGTCAAGGTTATCTCCATATATAGAATAGGTCAAGAGGGACTTCCATGTCGAATTTCAGCTCAAACAAAGGCGTTTTGCTATGTTAAACAGTTCCTCCTTCCCGAATAGTCAATAGAAACCCTGATTTCCCAAGACTTTGAGTATGCAGAATTTTACTGAAGCAAGGGCTGCGTCTTTCCTGAAGGAATAAGATGTATAACAGTATGTATGTTCATAGAATGGGTTTGGGAACATGGCATAGGCATTCAGCAAGGTTAAACAGCAGTTTATATAGAAAAACCCCTCAAAATAGAGGTGCCACAAGACAAAGATTGATCCAGAAATACTTCAGCGTTTTCTCTAGGAAGCTGAAGCTTATATCTATTATATTACAGATCTGAAACTGATAAATACATGAAAAAAGAGATCTATAATGAGACAAAATGCCCAAAGGGCTCTTTATTACTTCCCCCTTGGGAATTTCAGCAATACATGAAAATGCCGGAGCAGATCTGAGTTTTACTACAACAAATCTAAAGGATGATTCAGAATTTCTGAAGCAAACTTCAGTATCAGATCAGAAATATACTTGGATTGGTTGGCCAATCCAAGGATCACCCTCAATCAAAGATCTAACTCCAAAATGATGCCAAAACCCCACACAACACCCCCGCTCATCGTATCCGCGTCCTCCCCGACCGGATCTTTTCATGGCCCTCCCTATCCCGACCGTGTCCTATCTCTCCCA
>JAXQQM020089251.1:0-34572 GCA_034641835.2 Pinus albicaulis
TAGGGGGGCATACCATGCTTCCATGATGGGAGGGAATGGGATCCAAGGAGGATTTACAAGGGGAGGGTTTTTGAGAGGAGGTGGAGGATGAAGTGGAGTGGTTTGGACAGTTGATGTGTGGATAGGGGTGGTAGAGGTAATTGGAGCAGCAAACTGATTTTGAGAAGAATTGGTATGAAAAGAGACAAAGTGATGGAGAAGCTGAAAATCAGGAGGAGTGGAAGGAGAGGCCACTCTACTAGAACTCTGCTGCAAATCTATGGGCTCAAGGTTAGTCTGGTCAATCCCACTTTGTGACTTGGTTCAGAAAAGGTTTCTTGTTTGGTGCAAGTGAAACTGGGGATCTTGCAAGGCTGTGAGATGTTCAGGGACAAAAATTTCTCTATGAATGGTCCTAACAGTAGTCGAGTTTTCAGTTTTAGAAGTTTTCCACAAAATATTTCCTGGGTCATCAACTATGGTAGGGGGATTTGGGTCGGAGTGAGATCTAGTATTGATCCTTTGTGAAGCTATATTTTAGACTCAAAGTATAGAGAGGATAAAATTTTATGACTGTTTTGGGAAGGTTGACCTCTCTTAGTGTTCTCTAAACTCACACAATGTGTGACTAGGCCTCTAAACTTCTCACGGTTGATTTGACACAATCCTAAGGAAGTCTATGAACACTTGTAAAGTTAGAAGGCCTACTGGAGGCTAGTGGAGTCACCAAGTTGATGTTTTTTGTTTTTTTAAGGATATGTGTTTATGGTACTTCACCAATAAATGATAAAAAACCAATATAGCGATGTTTTGGGGTTTTCCGAGTTCCTTTATGTAGCCCTAAGGTTTCTATGAGTGTCCTTCAGTTGAGTCATCATTTTTCTAGGATGGTGAAATAGTCATATTCTAATCTTGGCTAACAGTTTGAGTTCTCTATGATTTGATAAGGGTTTATGAAGTTCTAAGGAGTACTTAGATTGTCACTAACTCAGAAATCTGTCACCTTGATTTCCATTTATGTAATGTGGTGAGTCAGTGATAAATTAATAGAAACTGTGTGATAAGGGCCCTTGAATTTTCTAAGGATATATAAGCTTGTTTCTTACTCAGAAGGTCCCACCATGATTTCCATTGTGTTAGGTTCCCATTATTTGTTAGATTGGTGAGATCAAATGCACAGGGTAAAATCAGACCAGTCTTTGGAGTCCTAGGGCCTAGTCTTCCTAGACTCAGAGAGGGCTCTCTCTATTTTGTGCAAAGGATGTGAACTTGTTTGCTTTTAGGGTTTGGTTTTAGGCTATTTTTTAAGTTTAGGGTTTATTTGTTTGTTTTGGTTGGGTAATATCATCAAGTATAATAGGTGGAGTGAGGAAATATTCAAGTCATTGGCCTATGGAGTCATTAAAATTCTTCGAAAGTTCAACAATGAATAAGGAAGCATCACATGGAAAATCTAGCATGGTCAAATGGATTTTAAATGTTTGTGTGAAATGAAATGAACATAAAGTTTGTGAACAAAGTAGGGCAAATGGAAATTAAGAATCCTTTGTCAAATACTTAAAACAAGAAGGGACCTCAACACTATTTAGCATAAAGAAATAATCAATAGATAGGGAACACCAATAACTCTTTTATTCAACTCAAGCAAATAAGCATTTGAGACAAACAATCCAATGAAATATAGAAGGTGATAAACTCATTTAACTTCTAGTGATTTCATCTTCAAGTTTAGAAAAAATTTAAGATAAAGGTATAAATTTAATCGAAGAAGAAGGAATGCCTAAACATGATTGATCATAGCCATAAATATATCCAAAACAACTCTTCAAGCATGGACAAAGGGTATGATCAAAACATAGCCTCTTTGGAAAACCTAATTAGTGGTACTTTAGAGAGAGATCTCAAGAACAATGCTTTTGTGATATCACATAAGCAGGGCTAACCATAAAAAATATTTGATACCTACAGTAATAAACCATTAATGAAATAAACAATCTTAGGTGGGTCTAGAGAGAAATTAATAATTCTCTAAAATGACCTATCAGAGGAGAACATAGAGGTAATGATGAAAAAACAAAGCTAGGGTGCATTTGAAAAACATTTACTAATATAAAAACTTTTTCCTAATGAAATATAGAATGATGAAACAAAATGATACATAAGAAAAAATGAATTGAATAGAATCACATCACCATTAACCAAGCTCAGGGATCTTGCAAGCAAGCCTTCTCCATCATCAATCAAAACAAGCCATTCACAAGCTCCACAACACCAATTTATTCTTCAATCTCCCAAAAACCATATATTACTCTCAAGAGTCATCAAATTCCAACCTTTTACAATGAGGCACTCATGATCTATTTATCTATAAAAGGAGGGCAAAAACCCTAACTAGGGTTTGAAAATGTCAAAAGTAGTCATAAATGTCATTTATGCCTAAGAGACCATGCAAGACCCAAGGCACAAAATATCTCACGAAATAAATGGAAAAATAACTCCTAGAACCTAACTTTGGAGTGATTCTCCTAAAATAAAACTAAAATATAATTTTTCCATTAATGATTGTCTTTTGTTGACTTTCTGGCCAAAAATGCACATGGACAAAACTAGGTCCACTTGCGACCAAATTTTGATGACCTTCCCAATGTCAAAATTGGCTCTGTGATGGTTCGTTTGAAATCCTACTGAGTCTAATTTCCAAATATACCCTTAGTTTTCTGATTGAGCTCCATTAACCTGTCCAAAAGGAAAATTTACTAAAACTGCTCTAGGCGCAGTGTCGGGCCTAAAAATGAAGCAGAAAGGTGAAAAATGAGGTGTTGTTTTGGCCTTTTGAGGGGTCAAAAATGCTCCAAATTCTCTAAAATTTGGTGATCATACTGTAATTGATGAGAGGATTCCAAAAATGCAAAGTTTTTCTCTTATGGATTTCTGAGATGAAAGCGTAGCGCCAAGGGTGCTGCGCTTAGAGGCCTCCAGATTTGTAAGAACCCAAAATTTGTCAAAATTTTTCCAATTTGGTGGATGTCTCCCTTATGGGGTTTGAGAGACTTGTAGAGAAGCTTGAGCCAATATTCCAAGGCTTTCTTGGTATTTTCCCCCTTTAAGTGCTTGTATTTTGGCATGTGCCTTCTTCAGTTTACCCCTTGCAAGTTGGTTTCTCCGGGCATAATGCTTGGTCATATTCCTTTAGAGATCAAGGTCCTTATTAGATTTCTCCAATTTAGCCTCCAAGTGTATGTTTTCTCTTTCCAACCAGAGCTCCCAATCATGTTCTATCTCCATGGCAAGAAACCTACTTAGAGGGAACTTCTCAGTCAAGTTTTATTCTTGTTCTCTCTGTTTTTCCAATGCCTTCTTCAACCCCATAGTTCTTGGTCTCCTCCTATTCTTCCCTTCTGCATCTGCACTTTCCTCATAGGTGCCCATGAATTCTTCTAGCTTTACCTGTGCCCTTTGAGATTTTTTCTGGGATTTCATTTCTGTAGCCTCATAAATGGAAATTTGTGCCCCTAGCTGCCTTTTCTCCATCAAGAGCATCATTCACACTCTTGGCCCTATCTAGATTTTCTTAGAGGTCTTCAATTAGGGCATTTTTGTTCTAGATGAGCAAGCTTGAGACCCTTGATTCATTATCCTCATCACTTTCCACCTGAATTATTTCAAACTCCCTTTGAACCTCATGTTAATCTTCTTCTTATTCCTTTACCTTTTATTTGCCTTTATCTAGTGGCTTGGTGGATGTGGAAAGCATGGACCCTTGCCTTTTTGAGGCATCAAACACATGCCTTACACCTCTCTGATATGTCAATGGGAAAGGTTTTCTTGTGATCCTGTTGATGTCTTTCTCATGGCTATGATCCTTGTTGCTATAATCATTGTCTTCATTTTCATCATTATTATCATTAGTCATCATGTTTTCTTCTTCATCATTGTCCTCTTTGTTCTCAACATCATCACTGCCCCTATTATCACTAGGAACCTCACTCGTTTTATTGTTATTGAGGCTTTGAGTTTTGTTGTTGTCTCTAGTATCATCATTATCACCATGGGGCTCACTGTTTTCATGACTATCATGAATTTTGTCTTGACTGTCATGAATATATTCTTCCTTGTTGTCATATTCTTTATTGATGCTTGCTTCATTGGTGTCACCTCTATCTTTAGCCTCTTCATTTTCTGAACTATCATCATCTTCATCATAATCCACCTCCATGTCTTCTGCTTCATTACTGACCTCTTCTTCATCACTTCTCAATTCATTTCCACTGTCAACTTCTTCATTTTCTTCATTGTCACCATCCCCCTCTATTTCCATGTTTTATGTTTCTTTTTGGCTTGACTCATCATCACCCTCATCTACACTTTGGTTTGATTCATTGTCACCCTCACCCTCATTTTAACTTGATTTTTCACTACCACTTCCTTCTTGATCTGATGCATCAGGAGAAGATGAGAAAGGGAGGTTTTCTTAAGGAGAGGATACTTGTGTAGATTATGAGGCATGGTGAGTAGGAGTTGATGGAGGAGTGGAGGGAGGAGGATGAGATTATGAGGGTAAATTAGGCTGATGATGAGGCTGCGAGCTTGTGAATAGTTCATGAGCAATTAACACCTCTGAAGGTATGCCTTTTTGCTCCAGCTGATGTAGTACCACCATCTTGATCAAGGAGTGGTGGAACAAACTCTATATTTTCTAGGAAGAACTCCTCCCTCAGACAATATAAGACATATTTTCGATACTCCTATACAAGTAGTAGCACAAATGAAGCATTTTGACCCCAGTAAAATGCATGAGTAATATGATATGGTAGGAGTAGAGTCTAGAGTATCTCCCCTCACATGTAAAATATCTCATGATGACCTTAATTAAGGGTGCATACCTCTCTAGAAAGTGTGAGAAATGGAAAATATTCTTGCAGCCTTCTTTGTACCTAGGCTTGAGGAATGGCTCATAGTAGCTCATAGGTTGAGGATAAACAACCTAGTGAGCTCAGGGTTACTTTGCACTTATTGGACCCTTTCACAAAACTAAAAACACCCTACATTCTAAAACCATGTGAGAATCATGGGAGAGGTAGTAATCTCCACAGTGTCTTGGGGTACAAATATATTAACCTTCCCACCCTTGTGCTTTGGTCTCATATGCACTTGGACTCCTTCACTTCTCACACTTCCTTTTTCTCCTGACATGGTGATTAGTGATGCCTATAGATAACCCTAGGCCATCTTAAGAAACTTCATAGGAGGGGTGAAAACTGATAAATTTTTGCATGGAGGTAAAAATAGGGCTTTCGTCATGAGCGCTTAGGATTTCTATTTTTTAGGGTTTTGAACAATTTCTTTTAACCATTAAATCAACAAAACCACTTGGAGGATAAGGAAAAGTAGCCACCTACCAACCTTTGACTTCTTTGCAGGTCCTTGGATGCAGCTTTGGAGCTGTTCCCTTGTGATTTTTGGCACTTTTTCAAGTGAAAAAGGATTTCTACTCTAGGTGCAACACCTGAATGAGTTGTCGGGTCATTTATGACATAAGCGCAACACCGGGAAAAATCTCGGACTGTCGGGTCCTCCTAGGCGCAACGCTGCCCGCATGTAGGCTTGTTGATTCTTCTACGCACCTATTGGGTCCTCCTAGGTGCAGCGATGGCTCTGTGCAGGCCTGCTGGGCTCTTAAGCACAACGTAGAATGGGTTTTGGTCCTATCAGGTATCTCTGATCGTAGCATTGTCGACGTGCAGGCCTGTCGGGCTACTCCCTAAGCGCAAGGCTGGGCAATTTCTTTGGGTCTGTCGGGCTCTTTAGCAAATGGGTAGCACCCATATAAACGTGTAGTGCGTTCACCTATAAGCATAGCACAGTGTGATTTTTCACTACAAAATCTCCCCTAAGCGCAACGCCTGCTCCAAAGCGTAGCACCAGGTAACCTTTGCCAGATTTAGACTCAGAAATTTCTTCTTGAAGGCTCCTTACTTCTTTTTCAAGTAGCAAATGAACTGAGTGATAAACAAAATGCTCTTTTATATTCTTAGGAAAACAAATTTATCTCTTGCAAACCCACTTTCTAATGTTTTTTTAGTCCCTTTATCACTTTGACTGATATTTGACCTTTGACAGTAGGTGACTTGAAAACTTTTAAATGGCTCTTTTTCCTTTGGTGGCAACTTGCTTAGCACTGTCAAAGCTTCTTTTTCTTGCATTGTGAATTTGAAATCATGTTTTTACCCCATTTAAGATTTCTAAGCATGGGTGACTTGAAAAGCATGGTTTCTTTCCCTCTCACTGATCGCTAGGTATGAAAAAACCATCTTTGACAAGAACCACAGCTTTCACTTCTGATTTGCAAGTTCTAGGATAGAATGATTCATCCCTGTCTGATGTTTTTTGAGTTTGATACATTCAGTTTCAAAACAAAAACCTCATGATCAGCTTGGTTTTACATCTTGAAACTCAGCCTTATGCTTTATTCCTTTGATCATTGAGTGCAATTGACTAGAAATGAAGGGTTGAACTCCATCATACTGATACTCTTTGCATTATTTTCCTTTGAGGTAGTGAGACACTTTACCTAGGAAAACTCTAGAAGTCACCTACACAGTTTCTTCAAAACTCCTTTTGTTGTAATCATGGAGGCCTATCATCTTCCTTTCACCCTCTTATGACCATCTTCATCATGACAAATTCCTTGAAATGAGTTTGGAATATTTGCAGGTAGTGATATCCTCAGGAAACCTTTGCTGCTATTATGGAGTCCAAATTTGCCTTTTTACCTTCTTTGATCATCTTACCAAAATCCTAAGTTCCTGCGATGTCTGAGAGGATTCATTAGTGTTGTCTTCTAAGTTCTTTATAGCCGTTTAAATTTCATTTATTTTTGTCCAATTCACTTCACCTTTTTCCCTTCTTCATTTATGATTTCTAAAAATCTTCAATTCATGCTTCTTTTACTGGTGTGGGTCTTCCAGGTGTTTTGTTGCCTTGGCACCTTGCTCGGGACACTGCTAGCCCAATCAGTCTTAGGAAACCTAATTTTTATTGAACATAGGCTGCTTCCTCCTCCATTTTCTATTGTTTTCCTTTGATGAGGAGAACTCCCCTTACCTTACCTATCTCCTGCTGATAGCCACCTTGACACTCTTGCAGAAATGCCAAAAATGAACAGCTGTTATTTGCAGAATTTGAACTTGATAAGGAGGTCTTTCTTGGAGAATTTTCTGATCTATCTTGGACAAATAGGTGTTGACCTTCTTTCACATCTGATTCAGCTTCTAGCACATGAAGAACAATGATTTAGAATACCAAATATAACCCTACAACCTATGAAACCGTAGTGACCTAGTGGACAACTCCTTGGACTTGTTCTTTGACTGAAAACTTGACTTGGGGTCTTCAAGTATGAAAAACACAGTTTTTGACAAATTAATGTATTGAAGATCCAAAATACAATAGAATTGAATTATTTAAGGAACCTATAGGGATATATTTGAGACCATTAATGCTTGATGCATTTGGTGAATATGAGAAGGATTAGGCTGTTTGGCAATCATATATTGAAAGGGGAGGGGTTAAGCATAGGCAAAATAGATTACATGAGGTTATGGGTGTGAAAATAGGAAAAAAATGAGTAGCATGAGCCCATGAGGGGTCTTCTAGGAATGGTGAGTTGACCATGACATGATAGAAAGTGAAATATTGAAACATTTATCTTAAGGATAATGAAGGTAGTGAGATTTATAAAACTCACAATATTCATGAATCTTGTTTTTATAAATCTAAGACAAGCATTTAGTCATCTACAAAATGGAAAAAATTACTGATGAATAACATGATGAAACATGACCAGGTTGGGTTATTTCATTTGAGGGTGGTAGTATCAAATTTTCTAGGTTTTGACCGCCTAGGAGCCTTGTACACGTTCGAGTGGACCATTTCTCATTTTATCCCTTGTGCCTTCATTTGGTTAGGTGTGACGTGTCCTGATGTGCGAGGGCACCAGATGGAACACGTTCAAGTTGAGTTGTTTTTTTTTAGGGCGGCCATATCAAATTTGCTAAGTTTTTACTGCCTGAGTGACTTGTGCATGTTCATGCGGCCCATTTTCCATTTGCTCCCTTATGCCTTCGTTCGATCAGGCACATCGTGTTGCACCATGTGAGGGCGATCGATGAAATGTGTTCGGGTCAAGTTATTTCATTTGAGGGTGCCTATATCAAATTCGCTAAGTTGTGACCTTCCGGGTTCTTCGTGCACATTTTTGCGACCTGTTTTTCGTTTTCTTCCCTGTGCCTTCTCTCGGTCGGGCGCGTCGTGTCGCACCGTGTGATGATTCCCGATGAAACACGTTTAGGTCATGTTGTTTCGTTTGAGGGAACCTGATGAAATGCGTTTGGATAGGGTCATTTTGTTTGAGGGCGGTCGTATCAAATTTTATAAGTAGTGACCACTCGAGTGCCTTCTACACATTCGTATGACCCATTTGTTGCTTTCTCCCTTGTCCCTTGGTTAGGTTGGGTGTGTCCTGTTGTGTCATGTGAGGGCACCTGATGAAGCACGTTCGGGAAGGGTTGTTTCGTTTGAGGGAGGTTGTATCAAATTTTCTAAGTTGTGACCGCCCGATTGCCTTGTGCTTTTTCATGTGGTATGTTTACCATTTTCTCCCGTATGCCTTCATTTGGCTGGGCGGGACATGTCGCGCCATGTGAGGGCACTCGATGAAATGTGTTCAGGTTGGGTTGTCTTGTTTGAGGTTGGTCGTATCAAATTTTCTAAGTTGTGACTGCCTGGGTGCCATGTGCACGTTCATGAAACCCATTTTCTGTTTGCTCCCTTGTACCTTCGTTCGGTTGGATGCGCCACATCACGTCATGTGAGGGTGCCCGATGAAGCACATTTGGGTCGGATCATTTCATTTGAGGGCAGCCGTATAAAATTTTCTAAGTTGTGACCACCTGGGTGCCTTGTGCATGTTCATGTGACCCATTTTCTGTTTGCTCTCTTGTGCCTTTGTTCAGTTGGGCACGCCTTGTCGCGTCATGTGAGGGTGCTTGATGAAACGAGTTTGGCTTTGGTAATTTTATTTGAGGGCGGACCTATCAAATTTGCTAAGCATTGACTGCTTGGGTGCCTTATACACGTTCGTGCATCACATTTTCTATTTTCTCCCTTGTGCCTTCATTCGGTCGGGTGTGCCGTGTTGTGCGGTGTGAGGGAGCTCGATGAAACAAGTTCAGGTGGGTTCATTTCGTTTGAGGTTGGCCGTATCAACTTTGCTAAGTTGTGACTGCCTAGGTGCCTTGTGCATGTTCGTGTGGCTCGTTTTTCATGTGCTCCCTTGTGCTTTCATTCGGTCAGGCACGTCATGTCGTGCCGTCTGAGGACGCCTGATGAAACGCATTCGGGTTGGGTCATTTCGTTTGAGGGTGGTCATATCAAATTTTATAAGTTGTGACCGCTCGAGTGCCTTCTCCAGGTTTGTGTGGCCCATTTTCCATTTTCTCCCCTATGGCTTCATTCGGTCAAGCACGCCATGTCAGGTTGTGTGAGGATGCTCGATGAAACAAGTTCGAGTCGAGTCATTTTTTCTAAGGATGGTCGTATCAAATTTTTTAAGGTGTGACCGCACGGGTCCCTTGTGAACATTCGTGCGGCCCGTTTCACATGAGGGCATGCAATGAAATGTGTTCGGGTCAGGTCGTTTCATTTGAGGGCGGCCATATCAAATTTTCTAAGTTGTGATAGTCTAGGTGCCTTGTGCCCGTTCATGCGGCCCGTTCACTATTTTCTCCCTTGTGCCTTCATGGGTCGGGTGGCTCGTGTTGGGCATCCATTTTTCCATTTTCTCCCTTGTGCCTTCATTTGGTAATGCGCGCCATGACGCTTTGTGTGAGGGCGCCCGATGAAACGTGTTCGGGTCGGGTCGTTTCATTTGAGGGTGGTCGTATCAAATTTGCTAAGTTGTGACCCCCCAGATTCCTTAGGCACGTTTGTGCTACTTTTTTGTTTTATAACTTGTGCTATCATTCAGTCATGTGCGTCGTGTCGCGCCGTGTGAGGGTACCCGATGAAACGCGTTTGGGTCGAGTCATTTCGTTTCAGGACAGTCATGTCAAATTTTCTAATTTATGACCGCCCGGGTGCCTCGTGTTCGTTCGTGTAGCCTGTTAGACTCCTATACCAATAGGTGTCATTTTTCATGATTGTATTGATTGAACTATGGAATATGTTCAAACCTTTTTCTTGGACAAAGGTGTTCCATATTCTTGAAAAACCAAAAAATCAAAAAATTTAAAAAATGTAAAGAGGGTATACCCTAAAAGAAAAATCAAAGGGTAAAAATAATAAAAATGGCCAAAAAGTAATAGAAATGAACCCCATCAAAAACAAAGGCCAAGGAAAGTGTGCAAGTCTAAATGCCACTACTTTTTACTCTGATGTAATAAACAAATTGTGTGCAGCTTGTCAAACTTTTGCCACAATTTATGAAGAGTCAAACTATTTAAACTTGACTCATTCATTTTCAATTTTATGTTGTAGAATAGAGAATAAGTATCTGACCAAACAGTTTAATCTTGGCAGATAAGTAGATAGGTAGAGTTAATAAAAGGTGCTCAATAGTTTAATCTGAGCCCTTGGATGTAATAAGGGTAGAAATAGATAGATTTATCATGTAAAAAGAAAAAGGTTGAAAAGGGTTTGCAAGTCTAAATGCACCCTAATAAAGAAGAGAAAATGGTAGTAGTAGATAGGGTAGGTAGATGGTGTTACAAAGTTTTATCTGATGAATGATGCTGCTACATGTTTTTGATCCTTTACTTTCATCACAAATACTGAAGCAGGAAATACACTGGAAAATCACAGCAAGCAAAGTCAAAATCATTAACTTCCTCATCACTTTCCCCTTAAAGTTTTACTAATCTCCCCCAAAGTACTAAGGTACTTGGAGATCAAAGGGGCTCAAGGCATTTCCTTGACTTTTGGAGGGACCGGACCCTCGGCCCAATGATCAAAAGACCTAAGTACTTAAGATAATTCATCATTATAATCATTCACCTTTAATCTTTTCCTAAGTAAAATTCCATTTTGCTTAGGAAAATCATGCAAAACTTCCATAAAATCCCTCAAAATAACTTACTATTCTAAGTTTAAGTGTTGAAGATGATATATTGTAATTTACTTCACAAATTGTCACTTTCTTAGATGTGCAAAGTATTTTGAGTTCCCTTGTCCTTTTGTCATATTTACATTTAACTCTATTTACTAAATCCCTAGTAAAATTGCCCTATCCTAAGTATATAATTCCTTTTAAATTAATATCCCAAAAACCCTTTATTATGTTTTAACCAAAGTATTTACTTCCAAATATTCATTAAAAACCCGCTTCAAAAGCCCTTTGGTTAAATATATCATTATATAATAGTCCCGCCCCTATGGTAAGTTAATTATATTAATTAATTTATCATATAATAAAACATATACGAGAAAAACTTTAAACATATGATTTATGTGTTTAACACAAAAATATAAATAAAACCCGAAGTTTTATTTTCAAAACTAAAGCTTTAGAAGAGTCCCTATGCCACTGTGGCTCATCCACCTGGCATTCCACCCGACATTTCAAACACAATTAAAACCCGCACGCACAATTCCTTACCCCGACCCTTTATAACCATGGAATTAGTTAATTATCTGAATTAATTAATAACCATACTCCTCCGCCTATCAGACGCCCCCCGGGGAGATTAATAAAGTTAATGGCATTTAAAACCCCGCCGGGCCCGCGCAATATCTATCCCATTATCTCTCCGTTTCTTCAACCGTCGGATCGCTCCTCCGCAGATCAACGTTCCATGTCAATCCCGCTACCCATCCCTTGTCAGCATTTTAACCAGCGGGGGCTTGGTGGTATTGGAACTGTTCACCTGCCACGCGTCCATCGCTCAATGGAATCGCTCCCCCCGCGTTCAAAACCACTCTAGTCCATAAGCGGTGCGGGGACTTACCACTTACCGCCCGGCCCCTCCACACGTCAGCCCGTACATTGATGATGTCACTCCTCGAAAAACTAAAAAACCCTTTTAACTTGTAAATAAAGCCAATTTTCATGTTTTTTCCGTTATTTTCGTTATTAAACGCGACTGTGCTCTCTGCTACGGTTTTCGAATTTTCATTGAAATCCACTGTTCCATTCAATTTCGCTCCATAAATCCGCCAGACCTGCGTCCAAGCGTCCTCCTGCTACCGCCTGTTATCTGTTAAGAACCAGTTTTCTTCCGAAAATAGGTATTTATCCTATTCCGCCCCGAACTGCAAGTAAAACTCAGTTTTTCTTTGTTTTTCGCTGAATTAGTGATTAAAAATCATCACTGAGATCTTCCCCAGAGGTTTTAAAACTGTGTAATTGCTCCCTGAACCTGTAATTGTGCCAATTTCCCTCATTAAAACTGAAAACACGACATTTCTGTGAAGAAAACCCAGAAACTGCCATTTTGAACACACAAGAACCAAAATGGGAGTTCCTGTAGCCTTGAATGATGCTCCATTTTGAACCTGGTTAAAACCTCACTCCCTTGTCCATTGGGGAATTGCTTGAAAAATCTACTTAGTTGTCCCTTGAAGAGGTGACCAGAAGATCACATCCTTGGATAAACAGTCTTAATACTAGTCATAAGATTTGTTTACTCCAAGATTGTTATCAAATCTATTCAAACATAGGTTAGAAAGCATAACAGCTAAAGAGTATCAGTGGTTAAAGTGTATCAGGTAAAAGTCAGTGAAAGTTAAAATGAAGTTACAGAGCAGTCAAAGGTTAACAGTAAAAGTAAATACAGAAGGCAGTAAAATGGTAAAAAGATGAAATGAAAATACTTTCACCAACATTGAATTTTGTCTAAAAGTGAAAGTAAAATAGTCAAAAGAGCAAGAAAGTAAAAAGATGAAAAAACATAACAAGAAGGAATATTTTTGCAGAAATTGCATGTTTTAGTCATTGTTTTGCAGAAAATATTGTGACCAATCCAAGATGAATTTTGAAAAACTGAAGGAGGTTTATGTTCTTAAGAGGGCCATCTACAGAAACCTCTCTCACTTTTCTAACAGCCATTATGGTTTTTGAAATATTAAACACTGTTGGAAAGCACTTTTCGCAGAAAATTCTTGTTAAGTCATCCTTTTGCCGAGTATATTGTGGCCAATAATAAACACATATTACAAAACTGAAGGAGTTTTTTGTTACTAAGAGACCCATCTACAAAAACCTATCTCAGTTTTTGGAAATTGATTTTATACTGAGAGGTACATGCACATCTTTATAGGCTATTTTTCAGACTCTGTAAAACTCTGTTTTACACATCTATTTGCAGAGCCTATTGCGCACAGCTGGAGAGAACTTTTAGGAAAATGAAAGAGGTTTATCTCACCAACGTATTTATCTACAATAACCTCTTTCACTTTTTACATATCTATTACGGATTGAGAAATAACAAGGTATCATTGGACCCCAAGTTTGCAGAATTGTTGGAGCAGAATTTACAAAAAAATGAAGCAGTTAGTGACTTGGATGCCTCATCATCAGCTAAGATTTGGATCAAATTCGAATTCTCCTCTTTTTCATCACCTATCCATACAAAATAGTGCCAAATAGATGAATTAGTTTGAGTGTCCTTTACTTAAGTTCTATTTATGTAAAATAGTTGGAGAGATTTGTGAACCAATTTTGATATTTGTTTCAAGATATTTTTTTTAGTTTAGAATTTGTATAATACTCCACTCTTGGAAGCATTTGGGAATTGGATTCTATTACTTTGCTGTAACATTGAGATTTTACAGAATAAGCATTTTGGAGAAATTATTGGTAACTTCTTGGATGGCGGTTGATCGGGGACTTGTTGCAGGATTCATGTGTTGGACTGCAGTTTAATAATTCTTTCTACCCTTTGTCCTAAGTTTTATATCAGTTTATAATATCATTATGTCCATTTCTGAATAATTTACATAAAGGATTGAATCAGAATTTACTTAATTGTACTCTGATTTCAGATGTGATTGTTCTTAATGTTTTCCTCTAAATTGGTTATAAGCATGAATTCTTAAATGCTCTTGCTTTGCTAATTTAAACACATAGTGGCGACCATACTGGGGATCTGAATCATTTTATTGATACTATCGTTTGATTTATAAGCTATAGACAGAGTCTGAAGATCAGCCAGGTAGCCTTTGAAATGCTTTTGCTCTGCAACTGCATAGTAAACAAATGTTGCTTCAGTCTATCTCTGGTTTAGCTTATAAACTGAACTTTGGATTCAAAACATTCAATCAGACTCTCTAGTTCAATAAATCTTTGAGAAAATTTTAATTAAAAATCTTAAATTTCTTAAAGAAATCATATAAGTTGTTTTGAAAATTCATAAAAAAATAAAATAATCATAAAATATTCAAAATTTGGTTTCCTGAAGAACTAACTTTTTCTTCAGAATTGTTTTACAGGTTTAGATCTGATCTATGATGGTGGACAGGGATCAGACACACAAATGTTAAAATCATCCACCCGGCGACTCCAAATCAATTTCAGAATCAAGACTCCATTGGAGGAATGAACCTCAAAGGACAATATGGAAAGATCAGGCTTTCAACTTGGATCTTAATCCAAGACATTATGTTCTTTCTCATTAAGAAATTTTTTCAATGTATATTGTATTTTATAGAAGATCTTAGATTATTTTTTAGTTATTTTCCTTTGAAGATTGTAAGTAATAATTCTCCTAATCTCTTTGAGCAGCTTTATTATGAATCTAATGATGATCATTTTCCAATTAAGAAGCCTCAAATAATCAAGACTGATCTTACAATCCCTGTACATATCCCTGTGCCATATAAAGTTCAAGATAGATATAAGCCCCTTATTCTACCTCCTTTACTCCATGATTTTCCTGAAAAATACTACAAGTATCTTCCTAGATTTGATGGAGAAAATGGTATCACGGCCCAAAAACATATTAAAGGTTTTGAAAATTATTTGGATTTATTTGAGATTGATGAAGATGATGTTAAAATCAGACTTTTTGCTCTTTCTTTGCAAAATAGAATAAAGAGTTGGTTCAAAAATCTGCGTAATGCTAGCATCTCAAATTTTCAACAGTTTATCAAAATTTTCCTTGATAGATGGATAATCAAAGTTAATCATTTTGTGATCATGGAAGAATATAATCAATTAAAAAGACATCCAAATGAAACAATACAACAATTTTCTGACAGATTTAATCAAGTTTATTATTCAATGCCAGAAAATATTAGACCTCCTCGTGATTCAGCTCTCTTGCATTATCCAAGTGCCTTTGATTCAGAAATAGAATTTCGGTTAAGAGAAAGAAATCCAAAAACACTTGTACAGATGCAAAATATTGCAGTTGATATGGAAGTTAATCTCCAAATCAAACAGGAAAAGTTGAAAGTAGAAGAAGAGGAAAGGAAAAACATTGCAGAGGTAAAACTCAACCTTTTGGTAAGAAAACTAGATGAAATAACACAAGAGATCACTATGAAAGAAGAATTTTTTATTCAAAATCACCATGAAGAAATAGAAGAGGTTGATAGCCATGAACAAATTCCTCTTAATTCAAATTATCATAAATCAAAAAATGAATTTACAAATCAATATGAGGAAGAGGAATCTGTTGTTCTAATGTGTATGTTTGATGACATTCCTTATTTTGATGATTTGCCTAAGTATGATCGTTATGATGATAGTTATGTTCTCCAAAGTCAAGCTAACTTTACAGAGATATCAGAAGCTAGTTTGGAGGATGAAGAAATGCAGTTTCAGCAGATTGAAGACAGTGATCAGCCAATACAGATCAGCCATGAGAGTGAGGAAGGAAGAGCATAAAATGTGGAAATAAGTGAAGGTTCTTTACCTCTTTGTTTTGCTTCATTTCAGTTCATTAGAGACAATTATCATGCCATCAATAATCAACAATCTTTAGGAATTGTGATTGACAAAAAAGAAGATAATGAAACTATTGATCAAGATTTTTCAGTTTCACAATTGCAGTTATCAGTTCCCATTGAAATAAATGATCAAATGACACAAGAAAGTTCCATACCACTATTTTTTGAACAATTTCATCTTTTAAAGGAAATGTGGTATAACATATTTAAAGAAAAGAATGGGAAACTTGTTGAAGTTTATGAAGTCCCATGGAATTTTATATGTCATAGGTTCCAGCAATTTTCCCAAGATTTTCAGGATCCAATAGCAGATATGTTGAATATTGAAGGCATTCAAAGCATTCTTCTATTAACTAACTATGATTTTCAGAATCAAGATGATAAATGATTCAACACTCAAACATTACAATCAGTAGGAATATCATCACAAATCTTATCTGAAAGTTTACAGGGAGATAAAGATGAAAATAACATTTCATATTCATGGTATGGAGGCCATCCAGAACAGATGTACAGTTGTTCAGATCAGTTAAACATCATTGTATATATTTTGGAAGATCCTTTTGTACAGTTTCTAGAGTCAACAAAGGAAATCAAGTGTTTCTTTATCCTCTCATTTGTTGACAAGTTTCTAATAGGTTGCAGAAGTACAATTTTGATAATCAACAAGAAAATGCAACAAAATCTATCAAAGTACATAATGCTTGAATGGTCGCATTGGCTATTTCATTTTACCTAACTAGCAGTTGAACAGTAGATTGAGTAGGTAGATGAGTGCTAATAAGCTCAGAATTTTGAGCAATTTTTTTTAGTTTTCAATTTACAACTAGTTTTTCATTAAGTTGGTTTGACAATTTTTGTGTGTTGTTTTAAGTTTCAAGATTAGATTTTAGGTTGCAGAAAAAGGACTATATTCAATTCAAGATTTTCAGCCACGGCTAATGCATCAATTTTAATTGGATGGTGACTTCTTGAAGTTGAAGCCCGAAGTGAAGGCCCTAAGCTTCAAAAGTTTCACTATCATATGTACAATAAAGCTACCAGAAGAAGGAGATTACATAGTTCAGTTTGAAGACATGTTTAGGCATCTGATCTGCTGTTCTTGACTTTCCACAAGGAAAATCCATCCCCAAGTGGAGCCAGTGTTAGACTCCTATACCAATAGGTGTCATTTTTCATGATTGTCTTGATTGAAATATGGAATATGTTCAAACTTTTTTCTTGAGCAAAGGTGTTCCATATTCTTGAAAAACCAAAAAATCAAAAAAAATTAAAAAATGTAAAGAGGGTATACCCTAAAAGAAAATTCAAAGGGTAAAAATAATAAAAATGGCCAAAAAGTAAAAGAAATGAACCCCATCAAAAACAAAGGCCAAGGAAAGTGTGCAAGTCTAAATGCCACTACTTTTTACTCTGATGTAATAAACAAATTGTGTGCAGCTTGTCAAACTTTTGCCACAATTTATGAAGAGTCAAACTGTTTAAACTTGACTCATTCATTTTCAATTTCATGTTTTAGAATAGGAATAAATATCTGACCAAACTGTTTAATCTTGGCAGATAAGTAGATAGGTAGAGTTAATAAAAGGTGCTCAACAGTTTAATCTGAGCCCTTGGATGTAATAAGGGTAGAAATAGATAGATTTATCATGTAAAAAGAAAAGGTTGAAAAGTGTTTGCAAGTCTAAATGCACCCTAATAAAGAAGTGAAAATGGTAGTAGTAGATAGGGTAGGTAGATGGTGTTACAAAGTTTTATCTGATGAATGATGCTGCTACATGTTTTTTATCCTTTATTTTCATCGCAAATACTGAAGCAGGAAATACACTAGAAAATCACAGCAAGCAAAGTCAAAATCATTAACTTCCCTCATCACTTTCCCCTTAAAGTTTTACTAATTTCCCCCAAAGTACTAAGGTACTTGGAGATCAAAGGGGCTCAAGGCATTTCCTTGAATTTTGGAGGGACCGGACCCTCGGCCCAATGATCAAAAGACCTAAGTACTTAAGATAATTCATCATTATAATCATTCACCTTTAACCTTTTCCTAAGTAAAATCCCATTTTGCTTAGGAAAATCATGCAAAACTTCCATAAAATCCCTCAAAATAATTTACTATTCTAAGTTTAAGTGTTGAAGATGATATATTGTAATTTACTTCACAAATTGTCACTTTCTTAGATGTGCAAAGTATTTTGAGTTCCCTTGTCCTTTTGTCATATTTACATTTAACTCTATTTACTAAATCCCTAGTAAAATTGCCCTATCCTAAGTATATAATTCCTTTTAAATTAATATCCCAAAAACCCGTTATTATGTTTTAACCAAAGTATTTACTTCCAAATATTCATTAAAAACCCGCTTCAAAAGCCCTTTGGTTAAATATATCGTTATATAATAGTCCCGCCCCTATGGTAAGTTAATTATATTAATTAATTTATCATATAATAAAACATATACGAGAAAAAATTTAAACATATGATTTATGTGTTTAACACAAAAATATAAATAAAACCCGAAGTTTTATTTTCAAAACTAAAGCTTTAGAAGAGTCCCTATGCCACCGTGGCTCATCCACCTGGCATTCCACCCGACATTTCAAACACAATTAAAACCCGCGCGCACAATTCCTTACCCCGACCCTTTATAACCATGGAATTAGTTAATTATCTGAATTAATTAATAACCATACTCTCCGCCTATCAGACGCCCCCCGGGGTGATTAATAAAGTTAATGGCGTTTAAAACCCCGACGTCCGGCGCAAGAAAAATCCCCCCCCCCCACTATTTCTCCGTTTCTTCAATCATTTGACGCTTCTCCGTTAGTATCAACGCTCCACGTCAATCACGCTCTATCCTTTGTCGAACTTTAACGTGCGGGGAATGGTGGAATTGAAACAGTTCACTTGCCACGCGCCAAAGATCCAATGGAATCGCTGCCCTCCCGACTAATACCACTCTATTCCATAAGCGGTGCGGGAACTAAACCACTTACCGCCCGACTCCTGCACGCGTCAGCCCGTACCAATGTGACGTCACTCCTCGAAAAACTAAAAACCCCCTTCGACTTCGAAATAAAAACAAAAATTTCACCCTTTTTTTGTCATTTTTCGTTATTAAACGCGACTGTGCTCTCTGCTACGATTTTCGAATTTTCATTGAAATCCACTGTTTCATTCAATTTCGCTCCATAAATCCGCCAGACCCGCGTTCAAGCGTCCTCCTGCTACCGCCTGTTACCTGTTAAGAACCAGTTTTCTTCCAAAACCAGGTATTTATCCTATTCGCTTGAATCGCAAGTAAACCGTTTTATTTGTTTTTAGCCGAATTAGTGATGAAACCTATCACCGAGAACAAGGTTTTAAACTCAGGTAATAACTCCCCCAACCTACAATTAAAAGCACTTCCTCATTAAAACTAAAAACATGACATTTCTGTGAAGAAAACCTAGAAACTGCCATTTTGAACACACAAGAACCTAAATGGGAGTTCCTGTAGCCTTGAATGATGCTCCATTTTGAACTTGGTTAAAACCTCACTCCCTTGTCCATTGAGAAATTGCTTGAAAAATCTACTCAGTTGTCCCCTGAAGAGGTGACCAGAAGATCACATCCTTGGATAAACAGTCTTAATACTAGTCATAAGATTTGTTTACTCCAAGATTTTTATCAAATCTATTCAAACAGAGGTTAGAAAGCATAACAACTAAAGAGTATCAGTGGTTAAAGTGTATCAGGTAAAAGTCAGTGAAAGTTAAAATGAAGTTACAGAGAAGTCAAAGGTAAATAGTAAAAGTAAATAAAGAAGGCAGTAAAATGGTAAAAAGAGATGATAATACTTTCACCAATAGTGAGGTTTGTCTAAAGTGAAAGTAAAACAGTCAAAAGAGCAAGAAAGTAAAAGATGAAAAAACATAACAAGAAGGAACATTTTTGCAGAAATTGCATGTTTTATTTTGCAGAAAATATTGTGACCAATAAAAGATGAATTTTGAAAAACTGAAGGAGGTTTATGTTCTTAAGAGGGCCATTTACAAAAACCTCTCTCACTTTTCTAACAGCCATTATGGTTTTGGAAATATTAAACAATGTTGGAAAGCACTTTTTGCAGAAAATTCCCCGTTAAGTCATCCTTGCAGAGTATAATAGACAATAAGAACACATCTTACAAAATTGCATGAGCAAGGTTTTGTCTTACTTACGTAGACCCATCTACAAACCTATCTCACACAAACCTATCTCCGTTTTTCGAAATTGATTTTATACCGAGAGATACATGCACATCTTTAGAGGCTATTTTTCAGACTCTGTAAAACTCTGTTTTACACATCTTGTTGCAGAGCCTATTGCGCACAGCTGGAGAGACATTTTGGGAAAGTGAAAGAGGTTTATCTCACCAACATATTTATCTACAATAACCTCTTTCAATTTTTACATATCTATTACGGATTGAGAAATAATAAGGTATCATTGGACCCCAAGTTTGCAGAATTGTTGGAGCAGAATTCACAAAAAAAAGAAGCAGTTAGTGACTTGGATGCCTCATCATCAGCTAAGAGTTGGATCAAATTCGAATTCTCCTCTTTTTCATCACCTATCCATACAAAATAGTGCCAAATATATGAATTAGTTTGAGTGTCCTTTACTTAATTTCTATTTATGTAAATAGTTGGAGAGATTTGTGGAACCAATTTTGATATTTGTTTCAAGATATTTTAGTTTAGAAATCTGTATAAATACTCCACTCGGGGAGAATTTGGAGTGGGATTCTATTACTTTCATTGTAACATTGAGATTTTCGAATAAAAGCATTTTGGAGAAATTTATTCGTGGCTTTCATCGGATGACGATTTGAAGCTCGTGGACTTTTTTGCAGGTGATTCATGTGTTGATCAGTAATTAACAAGTCTTTCTACCCTTTGTCTTAAGTTTTATATCGCCTTATAATATCATTATGTTCATCTCCGAATAATTTGCATAAAGGATTGAATCAGAATTTACTTAATTGTACTCTGATTTCAGATGTGATTATTCTTAATGTTTTCCTCTAAATTGGTTATAAGCATGAATTCTTAAATGCTCTTGCTTTGCTAATTTAAACATTCTTGATTACTATAATAAAGAATTATTCATTGCTCTTTGTTTGTAATCATTTCATTTTCTTTTCGAACATGGTGAAAGATTCTGAATCGCCTGCCCCTTCAAAATCATCCCATCCACTTTAAATTTTAAGGGATTGTTCTCTCAAGGCCTAGCTACCTTGCCCCCGTAAAGCCATCTGTGGAATAGAAATCCAAGAAAGCCATCCTTCTTCGACTCATAGCCCAATGGACCGAAAACTTTCAACCTTGCCCTTAGGCTCGGATTCCACCATTTTCCAAAACAAAACTCTGAATCGATAACTAGCCTAAAACCTTTCCAAGAACAAAGATAAATTATAAAGAGAGAGCCCTCTCTGGATGCGGTATCAAGCAGATTCCGCATCTCGAAGGTTGGTTTGTGGTTACTTCCTGCATACTTTCCTCTTACACAACTTCTAGAAAACTGAGTGATAACATAAAGGGCTTTACCCACCGGGGATCCGAATCATTTTATTGATACTATTGTTTGATTTATAAGCTATAGACAGAGTCTGAAGATCATCCAGGTAGCCTTTGAAATGCTTTTGCTCTGCAACTGCATAGTAAACAAATGCTGCTTCAGTCTATCTCTGGTTTAGCTTATAAACTGAACTTTGGATTCAAAACATTCAATCAAACTCTCTAGTTTAATAAATCTTTGAGAAAATTTTAATTAAAAATCTTAAATTTCTTAAAGAAATCATGGAAGTTGTTTTGAAAATTCATAAAAAAATAAAATAATCATAAAATATTAAAAATTTGGTTTCCTGAAGAACTAACTTTTTCTTCAAAATTGTTTTACAGGTTTAGATCTGATCTATGATCGTGGACAGGGATCAGACACACAAAGGTTAAAATCATCCACCTGGCGACTCCAAATCAATTTCAGAATCAAGACTCCACTGGAGGAATGAACCTCAAAGAACAATATGGAAAGATCAGCTTTCAACTTGGATCTTAATCCAAGACATTATGTTCTTTCTCATTAAGAAATTTTTTCAATGTATATTGTATTTTATAGCAGATCTTAGATTAGTTTTTAGTTATTTTCCTTTGAAGATTGTAAGTAATAATTCTCCTAATCTCTTTGAGCAGCTTTCTTATGAATATAATGATGATCATTTTCCAATTAAGAAGCCTCAAATAATCAAGATTGATCTTACAATCCCTGTACATATCCCTGTGCCATATAAAGTTCCGTATAGATATAAGCCCTTATTCTACCTCTCCTTTACTCCATGATTTTCCTGAAAAATACTACAAGTATCTTCCTAGATTTGATGGAGAGAATGGTATCACTGCCCAAAAACATATTCAAGGTTTTGAAGATTATTTGGATTTATTTGAGATTGATGAAGATGATGTTAAAATCAGACTTTTTTCTCTTTCTTTGAAAAATAGAATAAAGAGTTGGTTCAAAAACCTGCCTAATGCTAGCATCTCAAATTTTCAACAGTTTATCAAACTTTTCCATGATAGATGGATAATCAAAGTTAATCATTTTGTGATCATGGAAGAATATAATCAATTGAAAAGACATTCAAATGAAACAATACAACAATTTTCAAACAGATTTAATCAAGTTTATTATTCAATGCCAGAAAATATTAGACCTCCTCATGATTCAGCTCTCTTGCATTATCCAAGTGCCTTTGATTCAGAAATAGAATTTCGGTTAAGAGAAAGAGATCCAAAAACACTTGTACAGATGCAAAATATTGCAGTTGATGTGAAAGTTAATCTCCAAATCAAACAGGAAATGTTGAAAGCAGAAGAAGAGGAAAAGAAAAACATTGCAGAAGTAAAACTCAACCTTTTGGTAAGAAAACCAGATGAAATAACACAGAGATCACTATGAAAGAAGAATTTTTTTATTCAAAATCACCATGAAGAAATAGAAGAGGTTTGATAGCCTATGAACAAATTCCTCTTAATCCAAATTATCATAAATCGTAAAAATGAATTTACAAATCAATATGAGTGAAGAAGAGAATATGTTGTTCTAGAATATGTATGTTTGATGAAATTCTTATTTTGATGATTTGCCTAAGTATGATCATTATGATGATAGTTATGTTCTCCAAAGTCAAGCTAACTTTACAAGAGATAGTAAGCTAGTTTGGAGGATGAAGAAATGCATTTTCAAACAGATTGAAGACAAGGATCGCCCAATACAAGACTACCTATGAGAGTGAGGAAGGCTAACAGAACAAATAAGTGAAGATTCTTTACCTCTTTGTTTTGCTTCATTTCAGTTCATTAGAGAAAACTATCATGCCATCAATAATCAACAATCTTTAGGAATTGTGATTGACAACAAAGAAGATAATGAAACTATTGATCAAGATTTTTCAGTTTCACAATTGCAGTTATCAGTTCCTATTGAAATAAATGATCAAATGACACAAGAAAGTTCCATACCACTATTTTTTGAACCATTTCAACTTTTAAAGGAAATGTGGTATAACATATTTAAAGAAAAGAATGGAAAACTTGTTGAAGTTTATGAAGTCCCATGGAATTTTACATGTCATAGGTTCCAGCAATTTTCCCAAGATTTTCAGGATCCAATAGCAGATATGTTGAATATTGAAGGCATTCAAAGCATTCCTCTATTAACTAACTATGATTTTCAGAATTAAGATGATAAAGGATTCAACACTCAAACATTACAATCAGTACGAATATCATCACAAATCTTATCTGAAAGTTTACAGGAAGATAAAGATGAAAATAGCATTTCATATTCATGGTATGGAGGCCATCCAGAACAGATGTACAGTTGTTCAGATCAGTTAAACATCAGTGTATATATTTTGGAAGATCCTTTTGTACAGTTTTTAGAGTCAACAAAGGAAATCAAGTGTTTCCTTATCCTCTCATTTGTTGACAAGTTTCTAATAGGTTGTAGAAGTACAATTTTGATAATCAACAAGAAAATGCAAAAAAATCTATCAAAGTACATAATGCTTGAATGGTTGCATTGGCTATTTCATTTTACCTAACTAGCAGTTGAACAGTAGATTGAGTAGGTAGATGAGTGCTAATAAGCTCAGAATTTTGAGCATTTTTTTTAGTTTTCAATTTACAACTAGTTTTTCATTAAGTTGGTTTGAAAATTTTTGTGTGTTGTTTTAAGTTTCAAGATTAGATTTCAGGTTGTAGAAAAAGGACTATATTCAATTCAATATTTTCAGCCACAGCTAATGCATCAGTTTTAATCGGATGGTGACTTCTTGAAGTTGAAGCCCGAAGTGAAGGCCCTAAGCTTCAAAAGTTTCACTATCATATGTACAATAAAGCTACCAGAAGAAGGAGATTACATAGTTCAGTTTGAAGACATGTTTAGGCATCTGATCTGCTGTTCTTGACTTTCCACAAGGAAAAGACATCCCCAAGTGGAGCCAGTGTTAGAATCCTATACCAATAGGTGTCATTTTTCATGATTGTCTTGATTGAACTATGGAATATGTTCAAACCTTTTTCTTGGACAAAGGTGTTCCATATTCTTGAAAAACCAAAAAATCAAAAAATTTAAAAAATGTAAAGAGGGTATACCCTAAAATAAAAATCAAAGGGTAAAAATAATAAAAATGGCCAAAAAGTAAAAGAAATGAACCCCATCAAAAACAAAGGCCAAGGAAAGTGTGCAAGTCTAAATGCCACTACTTTTTACTCTGATGTAATAAACAAATTGTGTGCAGCTTGTCAAACTTTTGCCACAATTTATGAAGAGTCAAACTGTTTAAACTTGACTCATTCATTTTCAATTTCATGTTGTAGAATAGAGAATAAGTATTTGACCAAACAGTTTAATCTTGGCAGATAAGTAGATAAGTAGAGTTAATAAAAGGTGCTCAACAGTTTAATCTGAGCCCTTGGATGTAATAAGGGTAGAAATAGATAGATTTATCATGTAAAAAGAAAAGGTTGAAAAGGGTTTGCAAGTCTAAATGCACCCTAATAAAGAAGAGAAAATGGTAGTGGTAAGTAGATAGGGTAGGTAGATGGTGCTGCAAAGTGTTATCTGATGAATGATGCTGCTACATGTTTTTGATCCTTTACTTTCATCACAAGTACTAAAGCAGGAAATATACTGGAAAATCACAGCAAGCAATGTCAAACTCATTAACTTCCCTCATCACTTTCCCTCAAAAGTTTTACTAATTTCCCCCAAAGTACTAAGGTATTTGGAGATCAAAGGGGCTCAAGGCATTTCCTTGACTTCTGGAGGGACCGGACCCTCGGCCTAATGATCAAAAAGACCTAAGTACTTGAAATAACTCATCATTATAATCATTCACCTTCAATTTTTTCCTAAGTAAAATCCCATTTTGCTTAGGAGAATCAAGCAAAACTTCCATAAAATCCCTCAAAATAACTTACTATTCTAAGTTTAAGTGTTGAAGATGATATATTGCAATTTACTTCACAAATTGTCACTTTCTTAGATGTGCCAAGTGTTTTGAGTTCCCTTGTCCCTTTGTCATATTAATATTTATCCCTATTTACAAAACCCTAGTAAAATTGCCCTATCCTATACATAATCTTTTAATTGTCATCCCAAAAACCCTTTATTATGTTTTAACCAAAGTATTTACTTCCAAATATTCATTAAAAACCCGCTTCAAAAGCCCTTTGGTTAAATATTTCGGTATATAATAGTCCCGCCCCTATGGTAAGTTAATTATATTAATTAATTTATCATATAATAAAACATATACGAGAAAAACTTTAAACATATGATTTATGTGTTTAACACAAAAATATAAATAAAACCCGAAGTTTTATTTTCAAAACTAAAGCTTTAGAAAAGTCCCTATGCCACCGTGGCTCATCCACCTGGCATTCCACCCGACATTTCAAACACAATTAAAACCCGCGCGCACAATTCCTTACCCCGACCCTTTATAACCATGGAATTAGTTAATTATCTGAATTAATTAATAACCATACTCTCCGCCTATCAGACGCCCCCCGGGGTGATTAATAAAGTTAATGGCGTTTAAAACCCTGCCGGGCCCGCGCAAGAACTATCCCACTATTTCTCCGTTTCTTCAACCGTCGGATCGCCCCTCCGCAGATCAACGCTCCACGTCAATTCCGCTGCCCATCCTTTGTCAGAACTTTAACGTGCGGGGAATGGTGGAATTGAAACAGTTCACCTGCCACGCGTCAAAGATCCAATGGAATCGCTGCCCTCCCGACTAATACCACTCTAGTCCATAAGCGGTGCGGGAACTAAACCACTTACCGCCCGACTCCTGCACACGTCAGCCCGTACCAATGTGACGTCACTCCTCGAAAAACTAAAAACCCCCCTTTGACTTTGGAAATAAAACAAAATTTCGCGTTTTTTTTTCATTTTCACCATTTAAACGCGATTGTGCTCTCTGCTACGATTTTTGAATTTTCATTGAAATCCACTGTTCCATTCAATTTCGCTCCATAAATCCGCTAGACCTGCGTTCAAGCGTCCTCCTGCTACCGCCTGTTACCTGTTAAGAACCAGCTTTCTTCCAAGAACAGGTATTTATCCTATTCCGCCCCGAACTGCAAGTAAAACTCTGTTTTCTTTGTTTTTAGCTGAATTAGTGATTAAAACCCATCACTGAGATCTTCCCCAGAGGTTTTAAAACTGTGCAATTACTCCCTGAACCTACAATTGTGCTAATTTCCCTCATTAAAACTAAAAACACGACATTTCTGTGAAGAAAACCCAGAAACTTCCATTTTGAACACACAAGAACCAAAATGGGAGTTCCTGTAGCCTTGAATGATGCTCCATTTTGAACCTGGTTAAAACCTCACTCCCTTGTCCATTGGGGAATTGCTTGAAAAATCTACTTAGTTGTCCCCTGAAGAGGTGACTAGAAGATCACATCCTTGGATAAACAGTCTTAATACTAGTCATAAGATTTGTTTACTCCAAGATTGTTATCAAATCTATTCAAACAGAGGTTAGAAAGCATAACAGCTAAAGAGTATCAGTGGTTAAAGTGTATCAGGTAAAAGTCAGTGAAAGTTAAAATGATGTTACAGAGCAGTCAAAGGTAAATAGTAAAAGTAAATACAGAAGGTAGTAAAATGGTAAAAAGAGATGAGAATACTTTCACCAATAGTGAGGTTTGTCTAAAGTGAAAGTAAAACAGTCAAAAGAGCAAGAAAGTAAAAAGATGAAAAAACATAACAAGAAGGAACATTTTTGCAGAAATTGCATGTTTTAGTCATTGTTTTGCAGAAAATATTGTGACCAATAAAAGATGAATTTTGAAAAACTGAAGGATTTTTATGTTCTTAAGAGGGCCATCTACAAAAACCTCTCTCACTTTTCTAACAGCCATTATGGTTTTGGAAATATTAAACAATGTTGGAAAGCACTTTTCGCAGAAAATTCCTGTTAAGTCATCCTTTTGCAGAGCATATTGTGGCCAATCAGAAACATATCTTACAAAACTGAAGGAGGTTTTTGTTCCTAAGAGACCCATATACACAAACCTATCTCATTTTTTTGAAATTGATTTTATACTGAGAGGTACATGCACATCTTTATAGGCTATTGTTCAGACTCTGTAAAACTCTGTTTTACACATCTTTGTTGCAGAGCCTATTGCGCACAGCTGGAGAGAAATTTTAGGAAAGTGAAAGAGGTTTATCTCACCAACTTATTTATCTACAATAACCTCTTTCACTGTTTACATATCTATTACGGATTGAGAAATAACAAGGTATCATTGGACCCCAAGTTTGCAGAATTGTTGGAGCAGAATTCACAAAAAAAGGAAGCAGTTAGTGACTTGGATGCCTCATCATCAGCTAAGATTTGGATCAAATTCAAATTCTCCTCTTTGTCATCACCTATCCATACAAAATAGTGCCAAATAGATGCATTAGTTTGAGTGTCCTTTAATTAAGTTCTATTTATGTAAATAGTTGGAGAGATTTGTGAACCAATTTTGATATTTGTTTCAAGACATTTTAGTTTAGGAATTGAAGTAACACCACTCTTGGTACATTTGGGTGGATTCATTATTTTTGTCAGAACATTGAGATTTTCTTAACAAAAAAAAGCATTTTGAGAAATTTATTCAAAATACCTGATGATGATTTGAAGCTCAAGCCTTTTTACAGGATTCATGTGTTGGACTGCAGTTCAATAAGTCTTTCTACCCTTTGTCTCAAGTTTTATATCAGTTTATAATATCATTATGTCCATTTCTGAATAATTTACATAAAGGATTGAATCAGAATTTACTTAATTGTACTCTGATTTCAGATGTGATTGTTTTTAATGTTTTCCTCTAAATTGGTTATAAGCATGAATTCTTAAATGCTCTTGCTTTGCTAATTTAAACATTGTTGATTACTATAATAAAGAATTATTCATTGCTCTTTGTTTGTAGTCATCTCATTTCTTTCTTTTGAACATGGTGAAAGATTCTTAGCTGCCTTTCATCCCTTCAAAATCATCCCATCCACTTTAAATTTTAAGGATTGTTCTCTGTCTAGCTACCTTGCCCCGTAAAGCCATCTTGTGTGTAGAATAGAAATCCAGTAAAGCCATCCTTTGACTCCATAGCCCAATGGACTGAAAACTTTCAACCTTGCCCTTAGTTTGTGGATTCCACCATTTTCCAAAACAAACTCTTGAATCGATAACTAGCCTAAAACCTTCCAAGAACAAAGATAAATTATAAAGAGAGAGCCCTCTCTGGATGCAGATTGGCTAGATTCTGCATCTGAAGGTTGGTTTGTGGTTACCTCGGGTATACTTTCCTCTTACACAACTTCTAGGAAAACCTGAGTGATAACATAGCCCATTTTCCATTTGTTCCATTGTGCCTTAGTTCGGTTAGGTGAGCCATGTCGAGCCGTGTGAGGACGCCCGATGAAACGGGTTTGGGTTGGTTCATTTCTTTTGAGGGTGGCTATATCAAAATTTCTAACTTCTGACTGCCTCGGTTCCTTGTGCTCGATCGTGCGGCCTGTTTTCTATTTTCTCCTTTGTGCATTCATTCGATCGGGCGCGTCGTTTCGTGCCATGTGAGGGTGCCTGATGAAACACATTCGGGTTGGGTCGTTTTGTTTGAGGGTGGTTGTATAAAATTTACTAAGTTGTGAATGCAAGGGTGCCTTGGGCACATTTCTATGGCCCATTTTCCATTTTCTCCCTTTATCCTTTGTTAGGTCAGGTGCACCATGTCACACTGTGTGAGGGCACCAAATGAAACGTGTTCAGGTCACGTCATTTTATTTAAGGGTGGCTCTATCAAATTTGCTAAGTTGTGACCTCCTCAGCCCTTTGTGCATGTTCGTGCAGTCCGTTTGTCGTTTTCTCACTTGTGCCTTCATTTGGTCGGGCGCACCATGTTGCGTCGTGTGAGGGTGCCCGATGGAAGGTATTTGGGTCAGGTCTTTTCATTTAAGGGAGGCCATATAAAAATTTCTAAGTTGTGATCACCCGACTTACTTGTGCACATTCATGTGTCATGTTTGTCATTTTCTCCCTTGTGCCTTCATTCGGTTGGGCGCGTTATCTGAGGGCACCCAATGAAACTCGTTCGGGTCAGGTCGTTTCATTTGAGGCTAGTTGTATCAAAGGTACTAAGTTGTGACTACCTGAGTTCCTTATACATGTTTGTGCAACCTGTTTCCTGTTTCTCCTGTGTGCCTTCATTCAGTTGGGCGGGTCGTGTTGCACTGTGCAAGGGAGACCAATGAAACGCGTTCGGTTTAGGTCATTTATTTTGAGGGCCGCCATATCAAATTTTCTAGGTTGTGACCACTGAGGTGCTTTGTACATGTTTGATTAGACTGTTTTCCATTTTCTCCCTTGTGCATTCGTTTGGTCGAGCACGCTATGTCACGCCATGTAATGGTGTGGATGAAACGTGTTAGGTTCGGGTCATTTCCTTTGAGGGTGGCCATATCAAATTTGCCAAGTTGTGACTACCTGGGTGCCTTGTGCATGTCCATGTGAACCATTTTCCATTTTCTCCCTTGTGCATTCATTCGGTCAGGCACATCGTGTCGCGCCTTGCGAGGGTGCCCGATAAAATGTGTTTGGTTCGGATCGCTTCATTTGATGATGCCTGTACCAAATTTTCTAAGTTGTGACTGCTCGGGTGCCTTGTGCACACTCATGTGTCCCATTTTCTATTTTCTCCCTTGTGCCTTCGTTTAGTTCGGTGAGGGTACCCAATGAAATGAGTTTGGGTCACGTCATTTCATTTGAGGGCGATCGATGAAACGCATTCAGATCGGGTCGTCCTGTTTGAGGGTGGTCATATCAAATTTGCTAAGCTTTGACTACCTGGGTGCCTTGTACATGTTCGTGCAGCCTATTTTCCATTTTCTCTCTTCTGCCTTCATTTATTCAGGCGCACCTTGTAACACCATGTGAGGGTGCCTTATGAAATGCATTCAGCTCTAGTCATTTCATTTGAGGGCAGCCCTAAAATTTTTTCTAAGTTGTTACTACCTAGGTGCCTTGTGCATGTTCATGTGGCACATTTGTCATTTGCTCCCCTGTGCCTTCGTTCGGTCGACCATGCCATGTCGTGTGGTGTGAGGGTGCCCAATGAAACATGTTTGTGTCAGGTCATTTCGTTTCATGGTAGCCATATCAAATTTCCTAAGTTGTGACCTCCTTGGTGCCTTGTGCACGTTCATGTGGCCCATTTTCCATTTTCTCCCTTGTGCCTTTGCTCTGTCAGGCACGTCGTGTCATGCTGTGTGAGGGTGCCCGATGAAACGCGTTCAAGTTGAGTCATTTTGTTTGAGGGAAGTTGTATCAAATTTGTTACATTGTGACCGCCCGAGTGCCTTGTGCATGATCGTGCAAGCCATTTTCCTTTTCTAGCTCGTGCCTTCATTCAGTCGAGCACGTCGTGTCACGCCATATGAGGGTGCCCGATGAAACACATTTGGGTCTAGTCATTTCGTTTGAGGGAGGCTGTATCAAATTTTCTAAGTTGTGGCAACTTAGGTTCCTTGTGCACTTTTGTGTGGCGATTTTTCATTTGGTTCGTTGTGCCTTCGTTCGGTCAGGTGCACCATGTGAGGGAACCTGATGAAACATGTTCAGGTCGGTTCATTTTGTTTGAGGGTGCCCGATGAAATGCGTTTAGGTCGGTTCATTTCATTTTAGTGTGACTGTATCAAATTTGCTAAGTTGTGACTCCCCCGGTGTCTTGTGCATGTTCGTGTGGCTTGTTTGTCGTTTTCTCCCTTGTGCCTTCATTCAGTCGGGTGGGCTGTGTCACACCATGCGAGGGCACCCGTTGAAACACGTTGGGGTCGGGTTTTTTTGTTTAGGGGTGGCTGTATCAATTTTTCTAAGTTCTGTCCACCCAGGTTCCTTGTGGACGTTCACGTGGCCCATTAGCCATTTTCTCCCTTGTGCCTTCATTCGGTTGGGTGCACCATGTTGTGCCATGCGAGGGCGCCCGATGAAATGCGTTTGAGTTAGGTTGTTTTGTTTGATGGTGGCCATATCAAATTTACTAACTTGTGACCACCTAGGTGCCTTGTGCACATTCGTATGGCCCATTTACCGTTTGATCCCTTGTGGCTTCGTTCGATGAGCGTGCTTTTTTGGGCCGTGTGAGGGCGCCCGATGAAATGCATTCGGGTCAGGTCATTTTGTTTAAAGCCGCCCATATCAAATTTACTAAGTTGTGACCACTAGGGTGCATTGTGCACATTTGTGTGGCCAATTTTCCATTTTCTACGTTGTGCCTTCGTTTGGTCGAGCGCGTCGTGTCACGTCGTGTGAGGGTGCCCGATGAAACACGTTTGGGTTGGGTCATTTCGTTTGAGGGCACCAGATGAAATGCATTTGGGTGAGGTCATTTCATTTAAGGGCGATCATATCAAATTTACTAACTTGTGACCACCTGGGTGCCTTGTGCACGTTCATGTGGCCCATTTGTCATTTGCTCCCTCATGCCTTCGTTTGGTTAAGAATTCCATGTGAGGGCGCCGAATGAAATGCATTCAGGTCAGGTCATTTAGTTTGAGGGTGGCCATATTAAATTTGCTAAGTTTTGACCCTCTGGTTTCCTTGTGGACGTTTTCCATTTTCTCCCTTGTGCTTTCATTCAGTCGAGCGGGCCATGTCGCATCGTGTGAGGGCACTCGATGAAATGCGTTTAGGTCGAGTTGTTTTGTTTGAGGGTGGCCATATAAAATTTTCTAGGTTGTGACCGCCAGGGTGCCTTGGTCATGTTCGTGTGGCTAGTTTTTCATTCTCTCCCTTATGCTTTCGTTCGGTCGGGCATGCTGTGTAGTGTTGTGTGAGGGTGCCCAATGAAACACGTTCAGGTCGGGTTATTTCATTTGAGGGAGGTCGTATCAAATTTTCTAAGTTGTGACCATTTAGGTGGATTATGCACGTTTTTGTAGCCCATTAGTTCTTTTCTCCCTTGTGCCTTCATTCCTTCGAGCACACCGTGTCACGTTGTGTGAGGGCGCCTGATGAAACGCGTTTGTGTCAGGTCATTTTGTTTGAGGACGATCGTATCAAATTTTCTAAGTTGTGACTGCCCAGGTGCCTTCTGCTCATTCGTGCGACTTGTTTGCTATTTTCTCCGTTGTGCCTTCTTTCAGTTGGGTGGGCCGTGTAGCTCCGTGTGAGGGCGTCTAGTAAAATGAGTTCGGGTCAAGTCATTTTGTTTGAGTGCGACCATATAAAATTTTCTAAGCTATGATGCCTAGGTGCATTGTGCATATTCGTGTGGCCCGTTTTCCGTTTTCTCCCTTGTGCCTTCGTTCGGTTGGGTGAGTCGTGTCGTGTTGTGTGAGGGCACCCAATGAAATGTGTTTGGGTCAGGTCATTTCGTTTGAGGGCGACTGTATCAAATTTGGTAAGTTGTGACCTCTCGGGTGCCTTGTGCATGTTTGTGCAACCTTTTTATCATTTTCTCCCTTGTGCCTTCATTCGATCGGGTGTGCCATGTCGCGCCATGTGAGTGCGCATGATGAAACGCATTCAGGTCGTTTCATTTGAGGGTTCCCGTATCAAATTTCCTAAGTTGTGACCGCTCGGGTGCATTTTGCACATTCGTGTGGCCCGTTTTCGATTTGCTCCCTTGTCCCTTTGTTCGGTCAAGCACTCTATGTCACACCGTGTGAGGGTGCCCGATGTAACACATTCAGGTTGGGTCATTTCGTTTGAGGGCATCAAATGAAATGTGTTCAGGTCAGGTTGTTTCATTTGAGGGTGGTCATATCAAATTTGCTAATTTGTGACTGCCCGAGTGCCTTGTGCACATTTGGGCGACCCGTTTACCATTTTCACCTTTGTGCCTTTGTTCGGTCAGGCGCATCGTGTCGCGCCATGTTAAGGCACTGGATGAAACACATTAGGGTCAAGATCGTTTCATTTGAGGGTGGACATATTAAATTTGCTAAGTTGTCACCGCCTAGTTGACTTGTGCACGTTCGTGTGGCTTGTTTTCCATTTTCTCCCTTATGCCTTCATTCGCTCAGGTGGGCCATGTCGTGACATGTAAGGGCGCTAGATGAAAAGCATTCAGGTTGGGTTGTTTTGGTTGAGGGAGGTCGTATAAAATTTTCTATGTTGTGACCGCTAGGGTGGCTTGTGCATGTTCGTGTGGCTAGTTTGTCATTTTCTCCTTTTTTCTTTCATTTGGTTGGGAACATCATGTAGTGTTGTGTGAGGGTTCCTGATGAAATGTGTTTGGGTTGGGTTGTTTTTTAAGGGTGGCCATATCAAATTTCTTAAGTTGTGACTGCTCGAGTGCCTTCTTCACATTCGTGCAGCCCATTTTTCGTTTGCTCTCTTGTTCCTTCATTCGGTCGGGCGCACCATGTCGCGTCATGTGTGGGTGCTCGATGAAATGCATTTGGGTCGGGTCATTTCGTTTAAGGGCACCCGATGAAAAGAATTCGGGATGGGTCATTTCTTTTGAGGGCAGTCATATAAATTTTGCTAAATTGTTACCACCAAGGTGCCTTTTGCACGTTCGTATGGCCTGTTTGTCATTTTCTCCCTTGTGCCTTCGCTCAGATAGGTGTGTTGTGTCACGTCGTGTGAGGGCGCTAGTTGGAACGCGTTCAAGTCAGGTCATTTCATTTGATGGAAACTGTATCAATTTTTCTAAGTAGTGACCGCTTAGCTTCCTTGTGATTGTTCATGCGGCCCATTTCCCATTTTCTCCCTTTTTCGTTCATTGGGTCGTGTGAGCCATGTCGCACTGTGTGAGGGTGCCTGATGAAACGTGTTTGGGGAGGGTCGTTTCGTTTGAGGGCAGTTGTATCGAATTTCCTAAGTTGTGACCACCCGGGTGCCTTATGCACGTTCATGCGGCCCATTTTCCATTTCGTCCCTGGTTCCTTCATTCGGTCATGCGTGTCATGTCGCGCTGTGTGAGGGCGCCTAATGAAACATTTTCAGGATGGGTCATTTTATTTGAGGGTGGTCGTATCAAATTTGCTAAGTTGTGACTGCCCGGGTGGCTTGGGCATGTTCGTGTAGACTATTTTCCAGTTTCTCACTCGTGCAT